>JBBBDQ010000991.1:2267500-2510000 GCA_037127315.1 Ascarosepion bandense
GAATGAATATAGCTTGATTTTACGAAATTTTATATCGAAGATGGCTGCTCGTAAAATAAGTGGGAAGGGCTTGAGATGTTCCATGTAAGGAAATATTGGCACTGCCAACCAATAATGGGTATATTTAGTTGAATTGTTGCCATAAGAGGACAATTCCGTTATATGGGTCTTGCGCAGGATACATCGTCGCTGTCCAAAAAGCGTAGTAAAATCGGACTTGGGGGATTACATTTTGGCATCAGAAATGAGGTCTGCTTAGTTGGACCGTCCAGTTTACAGTCAAAGGAAAAACAGACCACGATGACAAAGTAAACATTCATATAATTTAAAAAAAACACACACATGAATATATATATATATATATATATATATATATAAACTTATTTATAAATGGAACTTTGTCTCTGTGTGTGTGTGTCCGTTACCTATAGACTCCGAAACTGCTGAACCGATTTTCTTGAAAATTTACACAGTTGTACTATAATCGTCTGAGAGTGTTCTTTGCTAGGCTTTGTGTCGAGGTATCCCCGATAAATATCGAAAATCGATAATCGAAAAAATCGGGTTATAGAAGGAGTAGTTCGATTTTAATCAAATTTGATACACTCATAGACAAAGACATAAGAAATGATATTCAGAAAGTTTAAGGTTGCAGTTGTTACAATAGTGCAGAAAATCGATAATATATATCTATATAAGACAAGATGTTTGTGTGTGTGTCTGTTTATCTGCCTGCATGTCTGTATTTTTTCAGCCCTTTTATTTTAGTTTTTGCTACGAGTTTTGGCTCTAAGTAGGTATAATTGTAGTTCTTAGTTTCAGCCATGATACCATTTACTCAGAGGACTTATTTAGCCTTCAAAATTCAGTTTACGACGAAAAAACCTATTTGATATCGATACCAGGAAATGAAAATTTGACTTATATCCATTCATTTTTCTTTCAGTCTACGGTTTCACTTTAACTGGAAACAACTATTGCTTTTTAGTCTGAGCTCCAGGACCATGGATTAGTTTTAAAGCTTTTATTACACCCGAGCAACGCCGGACTATACTGCTAGTATATATATAAATGCAAACTTATCACTATACTCGTTTCGAAAAACCCTCCGCGTATATATACGGAAGGAAAAAATGGTTGTAAAAAAAGAAAGAGCTAAGCACATGAACATCAGCCAAAGCGATTTGGACCGAACCAGTACGTAGCTAAAAAAAAACAAAAAAAAACCCGAGACGAGTAATCAATAACAAAAAAGCGCTCAATACGTAAGCAGAGCAGAATAACTTTGCGTTCTCTGTTAAGCAGGTATTTGAATTTTAGTGCTTGCTTGATTTTAGTATCCCCGTCCTGCATTTTGCTTATGAGGAAGTCTTGGAGGACCTGATACTAACAGGCCAGATAGAGAGAAAATGAGAGGAAAGCAGCGGATAACATATTTAAAAAGCTTGAGAAGGTGGATGACAGAACGGGGGCTGAAAGAGGTTACAGGAGGAAGCGTGCTAAGAGCCACCAGGGATAGGGAGACGTGGAAGACCATGATCGCCTACGTCCTGAAGAGACAAGGTACATAAAAGAAAAAGATATTTTTGCTGATGATCATGCATTCAGACTTCTTATAGTTTATGTTTACTTCTTTCTTCTTGTTTTTCATTCGCTACAATCTGTAGGAGGTTTTGTCGTTTCCTTTTCACGTCTGCACTGTGTCATCTGAATAGTTTATATTGACCCTGGCAGGATTTTCCTTTCTCTTAAAATTGCTATATACCTTGAATAAGTCTGGTGAAAAGACACACCCTTGTCTTACACAATTTTATATTTTTTGTATAATTACTGAACTAACTTATTTTCTTTATATAGACGTTTTTTTGCCAGTATAGATTCTTAATTATTCTAATGCTTTTCCCGGATATGTCCTGGTTGCTGATCAGCTTTAATTGGAGTAGATAGACTAATTAGAGTAGATAGACTAATTGGAATAGATAGACTAAACTATCGCCCGGTTCACACTCCACCCATGTCTATTGAACAGGTGTAGAGGCTCATCCCTTGTTCCCTGTTTAGGATGTGGTTTCCGGCTTTCTCTTTTTCAATCTTTTCACTCTTACGTAGCCTCCTGCACATCAGTGGCGTTACTGCCTTGCTCGGGGTGATATGATTAAAAAAAATAAAAAATAAAAAAAAAGTTATTGGGCAAAAACTTAAATTTAAAGAGGAGTTCGCATCAGATGTATTGTTTTATGGGTAAACGGTGAAGGCGAAAGCATTCGTAATTTAAAGAACATTTTCAGATCAGATTATATACAACTTTTCAATCTATGGAATTTACTCAAACTTCTTTTTTCGTAATAAAGTGGATGGCACTTCTGGTATCTCTGAAATTATAAAAAAGTGTTGAAAAATTAATTTTCAGAAGTTTTTTCTCATGGGTTATTAAGATGCACAAAAACTAACGCCAAGTTATGGTTGGTTAAAGGAAAATGTAGTTCAAATTTTTAGATCAAAGAGGATTGTGCCTTTTTCAGCTTTTTGTCTGATCAACAAGAAATTAGATCACTTGAAAAATATCTCCAGAATTATACCGATTGGGTTTCCCCGACCGTGTACGTGAAAAAAAAAAAAATACAAAACCTCTGTACGTGATGATTTCTTCACGGGGCTGAATGATTCCCTACAAGCTTACAATTACCGCCTGGCAAGCCCAGAAGTTTTCGCAGTTAAATATCAGAAAGTACTTTGCAAATTTAGACGCATATTTTCAAATCCAGGTTGACGAAGAAAGTTCAAAACTATTAACGCTTAATATTTACAAGGGAATAGAAAAAATTAACAACTACCTTTCGGAATTAATGTAGCATCTGTAATTTTTTAGCAAGTAATGGAGAAATTTTGAGCGATCTAAACTTCGCAATCACCTACTTAGAAGAAATTTTACTAAAAATTGAAAATCTAGAGCAGCACGTTCAGCAGGTAAATGAAGGATTCAGAAATATAAACGAGTACGAGTTTAAAATGAGTGAGGAAAAATATAACTTTTCATGGTGGAAATTAAGTATTTGGCCCAAATCATCGTTGAAAACGGTAATAAACCAAATCCAACAAGAGCAATTGCGATTAAAAAAGAAATGCAATCCCCAATCAATCATTTGGCAAGCATTTTTAGTTTCCGCAAATTGTTATGTTTTATTACGAACATGAATTTTTGCAAGAACCATTAAATAATTTACTAAAAAAAAACTCCAAATGAAATTGGACGGCCGAATGCCAAAAAACATTCGAAAAATTTAAAAATTTAAAAAACATCGGACTTGTTTCTCTCGCATTTTTATCCAAAATCCTCTCCATTATAATAACGATCGTTGTATGTGTTTCACTAAGAGAGATAATAGCGAGGCAACGTCTTTTCTGTTCATTAGAGAAACAATATGACCAGGTTTGAAAGATCTTGCGGCGTGTTTCATCTTTAACAGTGCCTTATTTTGTTTCTTTTTGCAATAATTATGTCTTCGAGAAGTGAAACGTATATTTTAATTATAATCATTTTTACGTGAGGGGTAGACTCGTTAGAAGAAATAATGGTGAGCGAAGCAAGTAACTACGATATCAGTGCCGTAATCTTGTAATAAGCTCCAATATTGTTCTGTAAAAGCGATAGCACATTCATGAAGAACACTTTTATCGGCTGAGAAGAATTATAGCCAGGTATAGAAAGAGGCGTTGGAAATAGTCATTGCTGAGAAAAAATTTCACAAATTCATCCACGGTAAAAGGTTCATCCTGCAGACGGACCATCATTCAATGTTATCTATTTTCGAGCCAAAAAAGTGTATTCCGACATATACAGTGAATCGACTAAAGCGAGGAGGGAACAATTCTGTTGAATTACAATTTTAAATTTGAATTTCAGTTATCAAAAAAGCTTAAGTCACGCAGATGGTTTGTCGAGACTTATACTTAAATTATGTGAGCCTTTAGAAGATAAGATAATTGCAGCGATAAGAGCTGAGAATGAAATTAATAATCTTCTCCGAGATACTGAACATGATTTACCTTTCACACTGGATGAATTTAAAATAAATGCTCAGGTGGATTCATTTGTCTGTATTATTGAGATGACGTAGTATTACAGTATTTACATTATTCGGACTATCGTCCTCATCTTTGTTGCCATTTGTACGACGTTTCGGCCATTGTACGAACCGGCCTTCTTCAGGTGCTAGGAATTTCGGGTATAACTGGGGTATAACATCTCCATTCCTTTTTTTGCGTAGAGCATCAAATTGGCACTCATGAGTTATCTCCCTCTAACCCTGTAAGTTACTTGTTTAGGAAGGCCGGAGTGTAAAACGGCCGAACCGTCTCACAAATGGCAACAAAGATGAGGACAATAGTCCGAATAATGTAAATACTGTGGATTCATTTATTGAAAAAAAAATCTAGCAAGTAAGGTGGAAATTGAAGGGGAAAAATGAAATTAACTCGAAAACTGACGGCGAGAAAAAATTCTCAATCTATGATGAAGTCTTAAAATATGGTGAAAGAATGGTAATACCTGCGTCTCTTCATAAAAGAATGTTAGAAGATTTTCATAGAAGATGATCCAGGTATCTCTAGAACGAAATCCCACATTCGCCGCTATGTCTACTGACACAATATGAACAAAGACTTAGAGAGATTGGTAAAAGCGTACAGAGGTTTTGCCATGGCAGCAAAATTACCACCAGTTAAATTCAAGACTTAGTCAAAGACAGACACCCTGTGGTCGAGATTACACGTTTATTTTGCAAAACCGATAAATGGTGTCTACTACCAAATCATTGTTGACAGTTTTTTCCCCAAATGGTCAGAAATTCTAAAATGTGTCCAGCTTCAATAATTACTTCTTGCAGGCGTCTTATGTATGACGTAAACTAGGGTTTTAGGGTTGACGATGATTTCATGGGGAAGTTTTGGGGAGCATGGAACCACCTCATAATTGCTGTTGTTCCCAGGTCTACCCTAGTCCGTGGTTGAAACACCTGTTAGGGTCTAAGCTATTGATAAATAGTTGACTCCCAAACTAGGGTCAGAGCACTATAAAAGTGTGAAAATCGGTTTTTATAGTGAAAATTTCAGCAATACTTTTTTGGAGAAGAATATATTACCAGGAATACATCTGACTCATGTCAAAACCCTCTTTATAAAAATACGTCAATGAAGCTTGATCTGTGAGCCGGTTTCTTTCAGGGAGTGCATGTTCTGTTCATGCAAATCTGTTGTGGGGATCTTGTAGGCGTTGGGTATTCCATTTAGGCTGGTGTGCCGTGAAACAAAACGAACCAATTTAGGACCTTTTCAAAAATACAAAACCAGAAGATATCTTGAGTTTTCATAATAAATAAATAAAAATAAAAAGAACATTTTCATGAAAACTTTGACAAAATCAACCTTCACTAATACATTAAATAAAAAAATTAAAATAAAAAAATACCCTAAAACCCACGGAAGTTGATATGCCGTTAAAACAACTCAAAGATAAGGTATCTGGATGCCATCGTTTCAAACAATGCCACTCAGTTAACAACTAAAGAGTCTGAAAGATGTTGTCAAACATTTTGCGATACAACATATTAAAACTCCACCCCAACCATCCAAGTTCGAATGGACAAGCAGAAGGCTTCATTGATGCATTTAAAAGCGTATTTAAAAACAAACTAGTTGATGCGAAACTAAATATTTATTACATCAGTTTTTACGTGTTTACGTATATATGACACTTAAACTACAAGACCTCCTACAGAAGGTAGCCGAAGAAAGTGACAAGAAAGGACTAGAAAAAAACTACAAGAAAACCGAATGCATGGTCATCAGTAAAAAGGGCAGCCCAATATGCCAAATACAGGTGGGGAATACTAGAATCAAGCAGGTACAAAAATTTAAATACCTGGAAAGTGTTATAACAGAAGACGGAAAGTGCGACACAGAGATCCGAAGGTAAATTGGCATGGCAAAGGAAGCATTCCAGAAGTTGAGCAAGGTATTAAGAAACAGAACAATTTCGCTAGAAACAAGGAAGAGAGTACTGGATTGCTGCGTGCTGTCCGTACTTCAATATGGTAGTGAATGCTGGATAATATCATCAAAGATGAAGGGAAAACTTGGGGTAACTGAAATATGGCTCTACAAAACGATGCTGCGAATATTATAGATCGAGCATGTGAGCAATGATGAGATCTTGAAAATGATGGAAACAAGGAAGTTAATACTGAGCATTAGGAAGAGACAGCTGAAGACAATGAGGAAAGAGGGCTTGGAGAATCTGATACTAACACGCTAGATAGAGGGAAAAGAGACAGGAGAAAGCAACGGATAACATCTTTGAAGAACCTAATCAGGTGGATGACGGAACGAAGATTGCATGGTGTAACAGGAGAATGCGGGCTCAGAGCCACAGGGATAGGGAAACGGTGAAAGCCATGATCGCCTACGTCCTGAAGAGACAGGGCACATAGAAGAAGAAGAATGAACACTGTATCAGGCATGTCCCCGGTAGAACTAATATTCGCAAGGAAAAATAGATCGATGTTTGACAAACTTCTGTCGAATAAAATAAATGTTCGAAAACACACACACACACACACAAAATAAAAAAATCCGGTACTCAGAAATATCAAACTCGGCAAAAAAGTATTCTTTCGGACTTACAAAAGAGGAAATGAATACTGGGAAAATGGCTGTTGGTTGTTTTGTTTTTATGGCATATCAACTTCGGCGGGTCATTTATTGCCAACTAAATTTTTATTTATTTATTGCTGGTAATACCTTTTACTTTCAACAATTTATTGTTGTTTTTCTATATATTTTGAGTCTAGTAATACTTCTTTTCTAGTATCAAGATCCATTGGGGTGTGTTTTTAAGGGCAGGGTCCTCAAGCCATACTCTATTATTTAATTCATAACTGGAGGGAAGGAACGGATTCATACCTTTCCCAAGGGTGCCAGTGCTTAAGTGAATGCAGGGTATTCAACTGGAATTCGAACTCGGCTCACCGATTTCTCTTTCCGAGCCGATATCCACTGGACCACAACGCACATCGGTCACTAAACGCTTACAGCACCTGATATTTCCAAGCGATCACCCATCTAAGTACTGACCAGGCTCAACGTTGCTTATCTTCGGTGACTGAGCGAGAACCGGTGTATTCAACGTGATATGGCCGTTAGCACGCACATCCGTCACTAAACGCTTACAGACGCTTTAAGACGATGACTGGGACTCCGTCACCTCCGCTCGTCTTAAGGAGATCGAGTTTTGAAATTATTTTAGAGACCAGCGATAGGGTAATGTAAACGTCACTCAGTTGAGCCTCAGTTCTAAGTAGGATGTGGATATCCCAGACGAATTAAATGAAGAGTTGAAGGAGAAACTGCGAGCAAAGTGCTCAGGCTTATCACCTGTATCTGTGAGGACCTCATATTTATTTATTTATTTATTGTTTTATAATCGTGTCGCCCCAAGCAAGGCATTTTACTGCCACTGTTGAGCAGGGGGTTACATAGGAGGTAAGTTAGAAGAAAGAGTGACAGGTTACAGGGGTGTCAGGAAGAGGGTAGGAGAAGGATAAAAATACTGCTGAGAGTGGACGAAGAAAGAAGCGTGATAGAGAGAGAGAGAGAGAGAGAGAGAGAGAGAGAGAGAGAGAGAGAGAGGAACCAATTTAGTGAGGTAGTAGATTACTATTGACTTTATATTTGAATTCTTGAAGATTGTAGCTATCGGGAAAGCAATTAAACGGAAGGGAATTCCACAGGCGAGAAGTGCGAGAGAAGAAGCTGGTGGAGTAGAATTTGTGTTTACAATTTATTGGTTTCACAGTAAAAGGTGGGACCTAGTTGCTAACCTTGTGGCTCGAGCAAATTCATGTAGTGGGGTACCAGTGAGCTAAGTTCATCTGAGCAGAAGCCATGAAATATTTGTAGAAGAGACACAGGGAAGCCATGTTGCGCCGGTGAGAAAATGACTGTATCCGAGCTGCCAAAAAGTAGGAATGGAAGATTTGTTGCTGTTTAGCACCCTTTTATAGATACGCTAGTAGTATCTGGAGCCAAATTTGCGCCGGAATAAAGCCGGAAGTAGTGATTTCTGTGGGTCAAGTCAACCGAAAAGGCAAGGGAGAACTAGCAAAATCAGTAACAGAGTTTTCCAGCCAAATGGCATGGTGAGCATTGAAGTCACCGAACACAAGTATGATGGCAAGTGGGTGCTATATTATCAGATATTCTGTCCAGCAATAAACAGATGGGAGAGGAAGGAAAATGATAGAGAAAGAAAAGATAGCTGAGTTTAGTAGAGTGAGACGTAGGCATATGTATGGATGGTCAGAGAGAGGCTTACTGACATAGACTCCCAGGCATATAGACGCTGGATTCCTTTCTAAAGTTGGGAAGGCAATCTGGACTCGCGAAATCAAAGTGGGGTTTGAGGGTTTCACAGAGACCTAGTATGTCTGGGGACTTTTCGTTGGGGAAAGATTCCACACTGTAAAAGTTGGTACGAATTCCATGGATGTTATGGTTGGCAACGAATGTGCGTGTGTCTAGTAAACATTTTATTTTTGCCAGAAAGTTTCTCTTTATAAATATATTGTGGTATGTTTTGTGTAATGGTGAAAGAATATATGTTACACCGGTTTTAGATGAGGGTAATATATTCTTAAAGTATGGATTCTATGAAAGTTGGTAACATAATGTGTTTGTCGTGTGTTCATCTCACATTCCATAACCAACAGTCTGTCATGTGTGATAGTGGGCTGCACTTAAGTGCCATATGTAATATACTCTTTAGGCGATCATGTCTCGAAAGAGACATGACTGACTGGGCAGAAGATTATCCCGCACTAGGTTGCCATTGCTTTCTGCGGTAGACTAGTTGCCAACCAAGGCTATAGAATCTAATCGGTCCTGTTATTTAACCCATAACTGGAGGGAAGAGACGGATTAATACCTTTCCCAAGAGTATTTATTCGTAAGTGAATGCAAGGAATTCAACTGGAATTCGAACTCGGCACCCTGATCTCACGTTCCGAGTCGATACCCACTGCGCCAGAATGCACATTCCGTTGTTTTCGACTATGCTTCGCGGCGGCGTCGGCGGCGTCGTCGCAGTCGTTGTAACCTCGATTCGGCGACAGCAGTAGAAATGGCAACGGCAAACGGCAAAACGGCGGTCGACCTGCAGCAGCCACAGCAGCAGCAGCAGTGAACCATGGAAGCCGGTGATGGTGCGCCAGGGCTAGACGGGCGAGACCTAACGCACACGACAGACTGCCGGTGGGCTGCAGGTGGTTAAAAAGCATACTCTTCATCCGTTTCATTTGACCCCCTCATTCGTTTTTCAATCCTGACAGTCTATAAAAGTCATTTCTTTTGACACTCCTTTATAATATATTACTTAAAGATATTGAACTGTCGATATTATACTGGTTTGAGCCAACTCTGCCACATGTACAGTTTCGGGACGAGAATCTGTCATTCGATTTCTCGTCTCATCGCATGAACAGACATTGCTGATCGTCAAATAGATCTGAACAAGAAGCAATGGTTTACTTTCCATCATTAGTGAATTGTTCAATCAAGTAGTTCACAAGTAACACTTCTATTTCGATGCAATTTAATGCTAGCTCTTAGCCAGGAACAAACTGTATATTCCTTATTCTAGGTGGAATGCGTGTTTTGTACGTATGCGTGTGTAATGCTGCTGCCGTACACGCATGCGCTTTTACTGTACTAATGTACGCCTGCAGAAGCTATTTAATTTGTTATTCTAAAGTGTCACTTCGAGAGAGTAAATAAGAATGATTATGCATCACGTGATGTATTTCATCGGAAAAGGCGGGAACGGGCTGATAGTTGGGCGTCTAGTCCGAAATAAACCAGAAAGAAAGGACATTGGAAATAGGGGAGGATCCATTGCATTGCTAATATGTGAAAATGGGGAAAATCCGACAAGAGAAGAATGTTACGAAAGTTCATATGCATCCATCTATTTAATTTTAAAGAAGAAAAAAAAGCCTACCTAGGAAAGAATGTACCAAAATTTTCTTCAAAGAACACCACGTAGTGATATATCGCAATATCACATCTCCTTTGCAAAATTGTATAAAAAATTTGAAAATATCAGCAGCCGTCTCGTCTCCTTAATCTCATCCACAAGCTGCAATATTTTCGCTTTCAACAGTGAATTTAGATTCGGGGAAAATCAGAATTAGAAAAGAGCCAAATCTGGACTCTGGCACCGTGTGGGTTGAAGACAGATCTAGTTGATAAGACGTCTTGCAAGAAAAAACAACTTGGATTATACAACATCGATATATTCATTGTAAATCAGACGCCAAGAGAAAAGTCAAACTAACTCACATGGTATCGGTTAGGTTTAAGAACACACAAACTGTATTTTTATTTGTATTTGCATTGGGCTATATGTGCTATTCCTCTTTTTGCTATTCAACTCAAAGTTCTGAACAAAATCCAAGAAGAGTTTTGCAATGTAATAGATTCTGACTTGCCATCTTGACTTCAGTTACTTTTTCACCGACGTGGTGTGGGTTCCGTCTGCCTTCCCAACAAATACTTTCATGGCAAGCTTTTTTTTCTCTGTCACCCCGACTACATCAATTTACGCGTGCTACTAGATTGGCATCTAGATCCCAACCTGTTACCGTTGAAATAGTGAAATGTAACCACACTTCTACTCTATAGTTTCTTTTCTCGCACTTCCCGCATATGGAATTAGCTTCTATTTATTTGCTTTCCTGATAGCTACAAACTCCAAAGATTTAAATGCAACATCAATTGCCAACTTCTATCTAATTGAATTGCGTTCATTTTTATCCTTTCTTTAATATCCTCTGAACCCAGACGCAAACCCAGACTGTTCTTCGACTCTCTCTGTAACCCCCTGTACACTAGTGTCTGTTCCGCATTACTTGCTTGGGGTGAAATTATTATATATATATATATATATACTAGCAGTATAGCCCGGCGTTGCTCGGGTGCAATGAAAGCTTTAAACTAATCCATGATCCTGGAGCTCAGACTCTTTGGACGTTGGCACGAAAGACTAAAAAGCAATAGTTGTTTCCAGTTAAAAGCGAAACCATACACTGAAAGAAAAATGAATGGATGTAAGTCCAATTTTGATTTCCTGGTATCGATATCAAATAAGATTTTTTCGTCGTAAACTGAATTTTGAAGGCTAAATAAGCCCTCTGAGTAAATGGTCTCATGGCTGAGACCGAGAACTACAATTATACCTACATAGATCCAAACTTGAAGCAAAAACTAAAATAAAAGGGCTGAAAAACTGATTTTGATCAGACCCAGTATCTTGCCTTTTATATATATTTATATATATTATCGATTTTCTGCACTATTGTAAGAACTGCAACCTTAAAAATTCTGAATATCGTTTCTTATGTCTTTGAATATGAGTGTATTAAATTTGATTAAAATCGGAACACTCCTTCTATAACCCGATTTTTTCGATTATCAATTTTCGATATTTATCCGGGGTACCTCGACACAAAACCTAGCTAAGAACACTCGCAGACGCTTATAGTACAACTGTGTAAATTTACAAGGAAATAGGTTCAGCCGTTTTGGAGTCTATAGGCAACGGATACACACACACACACACATACATACACACACAGACAAAGTTCCATTTATAAATAAGTTATATAAATACATATATATATATATATATATATGTATATGTGTGTGTGTGTGTGTGTGTGTGTGTCTTAATTCAAAAACGAAAAAAACGGGTTGGTTATTAATTGAAAAGGATTCTATTAATATTAAATATAAGAACTAATCCAGCCAGAGGGCTCAAAGTTATTTATTTGGTTTTCGACCAAATATTTACATATAAATATCACAATTTTCATAATTCGGATGGCAATTCTTAGCTACCTATCTCATCGGCAAAACCGAAATATTATTGGAAACTAAATAATTTAGGTTATTTGTTTGTGTCTGCATAAAAAGTGTTCTGACAGAGAACGAAAATTACGACATGGAGATCCAAAGACGCATTGGCATGACCAAGGACGCATTTCAGAAGCTAACCAGAGTTCTGAGTGACAGGAAAATTTCATTAGAAACAAAGAAAAGAGTGCTGGATTGCTATGTGATATCTGTCCTCCTGTATGGAAGTGAATGTTGGCCGATCTCATCAAGGATGAAAGAAAGGCTTGGGGCAGCAGAAATGTGATTTTACAGAAGGATTCTGAGGATACCATGAACAATGCACATGTGCAAAGACGAGGTTTTGAAGAGAACGCAAACCAGAAGAAAACTCATAATTAACCCTCTAGGGCCATTCGTATCATATTTGATACAGTATTTCCCTATAAGGAAACATTTGGTATTCATTGACTGAGCAGTCAGTACTGCTTTCATTTGAAATTTATAAAATATTTCTCTTAAAAAATTTTTCAGGAAAATATTTCTTTCAAGGCTTGTTTTCATACTGTATCAAATATGATACGAATGGCCCTAGAGGGTTAATAATATAATATGATTAAGGCTTCTACTTGTCATAAAGTGGGGGATTAGTTCTATATTGTTATGAAGTAATAAACAGATCCCCCACTAATTACTACTTAACCCTCTAGGGCCATTCGTATCATATTTGATACAGTATTTCCCTATAAGGAAACATTTGGTATTTCCCTATAAGGAAACATTTGGTATTCATTGACTGAGCAGTCAGTACTGCTTTCATTTGAAATTTATAAAATATTTCTCTTAAAAAATTTTTCAGGAAAATATTTCTTTCAAGGCTTGTTTTCATACTGTATCAAATATGATACGAATGGCCCTAGAGGGTTAACACCAGAAAGAGATAGATGAGGTTCCTGGGACACGTAATAAGAAAAGACGTCTTGGAGAATTTAATACTCACAGGACGGATAGATGAAAGTAGAAACAGGGGAAATAAACGCGAGACGTACTTGTTAGGCCCGAGCAAATGGTTGACGGTGGGGGGTTCGGAAGAGATACCAAAAGAAACAATTTTGAGACCGACAAGAGACAGAGCCGAGTGGAAGTCCCTGATCGCCTACGTCCTGAAGGGACATGGCACATGAAGAAGAAGTTTATTTAACGCCAAAATATAAATATTTTGAACACAGTTTTATAGCTTCAACTAAAAATATTTTGAGCTTAAGTGTATCCTTTCAACTACAGATGAAATACATTGTTGATAATTCTACTATAAAATATATTGCTGTTCATTTTGCTTTCAATTCTAATGTTGGTAATTTTTACTATAAATAGGTATTAAAAGAAAATAAATGACAACTTGCGTGTGGGTGTGTGATTGAGATAGAGCAACATCCACTCCCCATTCTCTCTATCACTCACCCTATGTCATCGGGGCTGTCAGGGAGAGGTTGAAATAGATACCTGTGTTTTCTTTCGATTTTAATTTAGTCTCCCAGTATGCAGAAGCTATGTAGCGAAGAAATTCGCAGAATTATTGTCTCCCAGAACACCTTGGCATTATCATGCAACAAATAGACATTTTGAAATAGTCAATACTTATTGATAGTTCTAATTTACACACGTACAAGATGCTTTTAAATTTTAGAAGTGTTCATTAAAATTAGTATTGCCAGACAAACAACGATAATTTACTACTATAGTATTAATACTATAAGACAGTGATTCTCAACAAGTGTTTCGCAAAATACTGTTACTGTGTGCGTATGTGAGTGTAAGAGAGAGAGAGAGAGAGAGAGAGAGAGAGAGTGATTGAGAGAGAGAGAATGGAAGTCGTAATAGTACAGGGTTAGTATTTGAATAAATCAATAGGTATTAAACTTTATTTTCAAATAATTCTTTTCACTTTTTTCCTTCTATTTTTTTTTTTAGTCATTTCACCCCAAGCAAGGCATTTCAGTGCCACTGTTGCGCAGGGGGTTACATAGCGGAGAGTGATGAGAAAGAGTGGTTAGAGGGTTACATAGGGGAAAGTGATGAGAAAGAGTGGTTAGGGGGTTACATAGGGGAAAGTGATGAGAAAGAGTGGTTAGGGGGTTACATAGGGGAAAGTGATGAGAAAGAGTGGTTAGGGGGTTACATGGGGAAAGTGATAGGAAATATCAGAAAGAGGGTGATCGACGGGTAAAGATACCGAGGATGAGGGTTGCGTGGATGGGAAAAGTGTTTGAGAGAATGGGTGCGAATTAGTGTGTTAGGAGGTGTCTACTGACCCTATATTTAAACTCCTGGAGATTGTAGCTGTCGGGGAAGCAAGTATACGGAATAGAATTCCACAGGTAGGAAGTGCGAGAAAAGAAGATGTTGGAATAGAAATTGCGGTTACATCTTATCTGTTTCACTGTAAAACGGTGGGACCTAGTTGCTAATCTAGTATCTCGTGCAAATTCATACCTAGAGGTCACCAGTGATTTAAGTTCATCGGAGCAGAAACCGTGAAAGTATTTATAGAAGAGGCACAGGGAAGCTACGATTGGACTTCTGTTATGTGAAGAATAATAGACCACTATTTCTAGCGTTCGAAAGCCCAGAATAAAATATTCGACGGTATCTATTCACACAGTTTGAATTTTAATACAAAACAAATATGCCACATTAGCTAAAAAAAAGCTTTATTAGTTTTATTGAATTTTCTACTTTTTATTTGTGTGAATTTTACTTCTCAACCCTAAATAACATCGAAAATCTGTTTTTTTTTTCTTTTATGTGCCATATCCTTTCATGACATAGGCGATCATGGCTTTCCACAACTCCCTGTCCGTGGTGGCTCTTAGCACGCTTTCTCCTCTTGCACCATGCAACCCTCGTTCAGTCATTCACCTGATCAGGTCCTTCAAATATGTTATCCGCTGCGTTCCCCTGTCTCTTTTCCCCTCTATCTGTTAGTAACAGGTTCTCCAATCCCTCCTTCTTCATTGCATGTCTCAGGAACTTTAATTGTCTTTTCCTAATGCTCAGTATTAATTTCCTTTCCGTTTCCATCTTTTCTAAACCTTGTTATTGCTCACATTCTCAGTCCATGATATCCGAAGCATCCTTCCGTAGAACCACCTTTCAGCTGCTTCAAGGTTTTCCTTCATCTTCGAAGATATTGTCGAACATTCACTGCCATATTGAAGAACCGACATCATATAGCAATCCAATACTCTCTTCTTTGTTTCTCGTGAAATTGTTCCGTTTCTTAATACTTTACTCAACTTCTGGAATGCTTCTTTCGCCATGCCAATTCGCCTTCGGATCTCAGTGTCGCACTTTCCGTCTTCTGTTAGAGCACTCCCGAGGTATTTGAATTTCTGTACCTGCTTGATTTTAGAGTCCCTCACTTGTAATTGGCATTCTGGGCTGCCCTTTTTTGTTGATGATCATGCAACATCGAAAATAAGGAGCGAAAAAGATTACGCTCAATTGAATAAGAAATAAGGAACTACTTACTTTTTTATCGAATCCATTGCTAAATCCGCTGCTATGAAAGTCGGTTCTCTGTGTAGGGCCCGGAAGTTTTTTCCGTCTGAATCTATCCTGCACATTTATAAATCTACCATCCGCCCGTGCATTGAATACTGCTGCCTTCTCGATAAGGTTCAGAGGAGGGTCTGTAATGTGATAGATACCGACTTGACAGACCGCCTGCAGTCTCTCTCCCACCGGCGCGACGTGGCTTCCCTGTGTCTCTTCTATAAATACTTTCACGGCTTCTGCTCCGATGAACTTAGATCACTAGTGCCCCCTAAATACGAATTTGAACGAGATACTAGATTAGCAACTAAATCCCACCCTTTTACAGTGAAACCGATAAAATGCAGCCGTAACTTCTACTCCAACAGTTTCTTTCCTCGCACTTCCCGACTGTGGAATTCTCTTCCAAACGATTGCTTCCCCGACGGCTACAATCTCCAGGAGTTCAAATGTAAGGTCAATAGACACCTCCTAACACACTAACCTGCTCCCATTCTATCAAACACTCTTCCCATCTTCCCAACCCTCATCCTCGCTATCCTTACTCATCTGTCACCTTCCTCCTGACATTCCCTGTCTAACCACTCCTTCTCTTTACCTTCCCCTATGTAGCCCCATGCGCAATAGTGGCAGTAGAATGCCTTACTTGGGGTGAGATGATTAAAAAAAAAAAAACTTATCACACATTCGACCAAACACTGAAGAAATATAAAGCATTGATTTTACAGTAAATAGCCTGTACATATAATTGAATAGAAACATTGAACTAAAGTTTTTTCATCTTTCTGTCTGTAGTTGTTTTAAATCTATGGACTTATTTCCTAAGATTTAAATTTATACTCTTTAAATACTTCGGTAAGTGTGCTATTACATTTTGATTTACTCCTAGGTATGTCGTTGCTTAAAAAGTTTGAGAAACGCAACTCAAGGCGATTGTGGATTGGGGACGAGATTAATAACGCAGTGAAGCAAAGAGAATTTCACAGGAACTTTTGAGTAGAAAAATGTCGTTTGTAAAAGATTATGAATTAAGGATAATTATTAATGATGTGCGTTGTGGTGCAGTGGATATCGACTCGGACGACAAATGGGGGAGCCGAGTTCGAATTCCAGTTGAATTCCTTGCATTCACTTAACCGCAAATATCCTTATGAAAGGTATTAATCCGCCTCTTCTCTCCAGTTATGGGTTAAATAATAGGACAGATTGGGTTCTATAGCCTTGGTTGGAAACCAGTCTACCGCAGAAAGCAATGGCAACCTACTACTATTTCGAGACATGATCGCCCAAAGCGTGTATCACGTATGACCCTTAATTGACTGATTAATGAGTTACCCATGACGTGTTTGCTTTCTTGAATGCGACGTTCTTAACCTGTTCAAGATTGTAGCATTCAAAAACTCTCAATGAAGAAAATAAAAGAAACTTTCTTTGGAATGCGGGGAATGTTTTGAATCTGTAATCATGTTCAATAAATGTCTGAACTGTTGGAACGAAAGAAAATATCTGAACGTTTGCCATAGTAATTACAATAGAGTAGCGGTAGGTTTGCAATGTTGCGTCTGCGATACACTCATGAGGGAGGAATAGTCCGAAACCAGAGAGTTCCACGGTGCTGGGCTGTGTCCCAGTCTTGTGTTTGTTCGAACCACTGTCAGTCAGTCAATTAAGTGCCATACGTGATATACGCTTGGGCGATCATGTTTCGAAAGAGACATGACTGACTGCGCAGAAGATTATCCCGCAGTAGGTTGCCATTGCATTCTGCGGTAAACTGGTTGCCAGCCAAGGCGATAGAACCCAATCTGTCCTGTTATTTAACCCATAACTGGAAGGAAGAGACGGATTAATACCTTTCCCAAGGGTATTTGCGCGTAAGTGAATGCAAGGAATTCAGCTGGAATTCGAACTCGGCTTCCCGATTTCTCGTTCCGAGCCGATATCCAATGCACCACAACGCACATTCTAGGTGAGATAGACGTGGCATAAAAAGAATGTGGGAAAAAGAGACTTCGAAAGACACAAATCTTATATATGAAGAGTTGAATAAAAGGATGATGAGAGAGTGAGAGAATAGGAGAGATCACATAGGAGAGAGAATATGATGCAGGGCCTGTGAGAGAGAACTGGAGGGAAGAGGCGGATTAATACCTTTCATAAGTGTATTTGTGCGTAAGTGAATGCAATGAATTCAGCTGGAATTCGAACCACGTACCAAACACAAAATGTTCATTATATTTTGTCTCGGTTTAAAGTAGGGGTTCATTTCCTTGTGTAGAAACAACTTGAAAACTGGATTCGTTTTTGAAGTTACGATCTTCGAGCCTTTGTGTAATATATATCTCTGACCCAAAGAAACATGATTATTTTCAGAGGAAGTGACTAACCTAAGTATAAAAATCGATACATAATATAACTTAAAAACAAAGACTCACGAACGTCCTGAAATCAACGACGGACACGAACGCGTACATATAAAAATATAAACTTATATGTTTATTCTTCGTCGATGACGGTTGTGTGGATTGGTAGTCAGAGGGAATCAAGCACATACGAGAGAAATGACTAGAGGGTTTTTTCTTCTCTCTTCTCTGCGTCGTTTCGGTGTTCTGTCTTTGACCAAAAAAAAAAGTAAAACGATCTTATAAGCTGAATTCCTTGAATTCCGCTTAATTGTGTCATCTATAGCTGGGAATATCTATTAATCATTTCCGCCAATTTTTGATTTAGAGCCGGCTGCCGCTGACTTCATCACACCTTTGTTTGCCATTGTTTATATTTTCTGACCTTGAGTCTGGTTGTATGTTATTGTTTCTGACACTAATCATATTTCTGTCGGGACATAGAAATATATTACATTTGTCTAAAGAAGCAGGACCTACGAGGCAGCAATGGCTTTGAATTCATAATACTCTTCTCTTAGACTGGGTGCCACCCAAGGCTATAGACCCAGTTTGTTCTGCAGTTTACACATATTTTCACCACACACAGAACCTTATCATAAACGTACAACAAAATACGTTTTAAAACAGTCAGCACCTACTGACATTTTTACGTACACGTACGCATATAGACATACTTCAGGTGGAAGAGGTGAATCCATACCTTTGAATGTAACTGAATGTAATCGACTAGACTGGAATTTGAAATTGGCTCTCTGATTTCTCAGTCGGAGCCGCTAACCATTAATACACGTACTTCCTTCTGTAGTAAATGGGCTATAAAATGCACAATAATGTTCCCATTACAAAAATTATTTTTAATTTTATCAAGGTTGAAAAGTGAGGATTGTGCAGCACCAGACATAGGAGTAATACTACAATACGTACAACGATAGCTAGGTTATATACTCGTCAAATCTTTTGGGAGTATTATTTTTTTCATTTGGTTCTAACATCTAAAACTTGTTATTATATCTTGAGAGCCTAAACGATAGGAATTTTTTTTTTATGGCACATTTTCGAGTGTAGTAAAATAGCCGCCCACGGAATTCTTGAACGAAGAACTAACACTTTATAAGGGTTCCTACATTAAATTCAATAAGCTGTTACCATCATCGTAAACGTCACGTTGACAGTTTTAAAAGAAACAACCATTTGATGTTTAGAAAAAAATTAAAAATCTTTACCATCTTTCAAGATTTCATTTCCCAGTCTCCCATAAAAAAGAAACTATTAACGCTGCCATTTTGTCTCCTCATTTGCGGATCGATTAGCGCATGCGCATCAGTGTACTAGTTTTAACTTGTTATTCAGCTGTTGAAATAATGAAATCGCAAACTGAAAGGGTGCAGAGAGCATTCATTTCCATACATTTACATCAGGGTATAGTTTTTATTATAAATCGAACTTTTATCGTTATCTAAGCCCTGGTACTGTTTCCTGAAACCAGCTTTTGCAGGCATATAATTTGCAGTCAAGGCAGCTTGGCTTTTCATTGGCAAACAGCGCAAATTATACTTTGAGGAATTCAAGAGAGCAGACGACAATTAAAGTGCAATCTGCGGTAATATTAACAATATAAAAAGTTAATGGTATATTCGATATTAATATCATTGTGAATATACTAGATTATTGTTATTACTGTTATTTGAATATTCACGCCCCTTCTATCTGTACATTTTGCTGGGGAGCAGTCGACAGTAAATACCTCCAATTATCTAGAATTCTCAAAATTATTCTGTCCTCCTTCGGTGTCCATTTTTGTGACAGACGTTATGCAAGCCTTTCAATTTATGACAAAATTATCTATTTGAACAGTTAGTAAAACTATATCTACAATTCAATCTCTTTAATCTATGATCCGGCAACTCCCATGAACTGACATTTTTTAAAAATCGGCCTCCATTAGTTCGTTGAGCGGTTACTAGGTAGCGTAATATACTGTTTACAGCTTTATGCAGTAGCCGAGAGCAGCATATTGTTTTGAAGATACGGTCTTACTCATTTCATATACAGTTGTATATTTATCAATTCAGGATCCCACCCCAGAGAGCAGAATGAGCAGATGCTGCTGCTTGAAGTAAAAAGCGCAAGCCTTTGTATTGTATGAAGCAATAAAAACCTTGTTTGAAAGCATTAATGAAGGTTTTATTTTCTTTCTTTAGGGGTGATTTATGTCATCTGCATTTTTTGGCCCTGCAGTGACGTCACAAGGGTGCCAGTTTAAATAGGCTATGCCGTATTTGATTTTGTCAAATTTTGCTGAAAGTTTATTTTAATTTTCAATGCTAGAAAACTGAAGATGTCTATTAGTTTTGTATCAAAAATGTATTGCTGGTAATATATTTCCTTCAAAAATGTATATTTCTCTATGAAATTCTATTTTTATGTACATATTTCTATAAAAGTCAATTTATATATATATATATATATATATATATATATATATATATATATTTAATCGTTTCACCCCAAGCAAGTCATTCCACTGTCACTAAATAGCGCAGGGGGTTACACAGGGGAAGGTGCTGAGAGAGCGATTAGATATAGGAAATGTCAGAAGAAGGGTGATTAGACGAGTAAGGGGTACATAGGAAGAGTGTTTGAGAGAATGGGTGCGAGTTAGTGTGTTAGGAGGTGTCTACTGACCTTACATTTAAACTCCTGGAGATTGTAGCTGTCGAGGAAGCAAGTATGCGGAAGAGAATTCGACAGGCGGATACTTTCATAGTGTTTTGACCCTTGTTTGGCTGGTTAAGTATTTGCCCATAGCTGGGACTCTAACAGGTGTTAATACTCCGGGTCAGGGTGGACCGGGGAACAACAATTAAGAGGTGTGTCCATGCTCCTGACAACCTCCAAAGCAGAGGCATTGCTGCTGGATGTAGTTTACCGTCATAACCAAAAACAAAAGAAATCGAGTAGCAGTAAAAAATGGAAAGGACGGTGAAACAAGGATATGTCTTCTCTCCAGATTTATTCAACCTTTCCAGCGATGCTATCTTAAGAGAGTTGGAGACTCTATGAGTATTTATTATCGGTGGCTATAACAATATAAGATACGCAGAGGACACTGTTAATAGCCAAATTATTGAGGAAAATATAAAAAACTCCAAGACAATTTAGTAGAAAAGAGCGAGAAAAAAAAGGATATCAGCTGCAAGAAAATAGACAGTATAGTTTTTTTTTTATAATCGTTTTACACTAAGTAAGATGTTGCGTCGGGGAGCAGAATTATGTGAAATAATACAAAACAACGTAATAGTATAAAAGTAGGTGTATTGAAAGGAAAGAGAAGTATTTATAAAAGGTGGCGATTAGTAGAATACAGAACAAGGTAATTCGTATACAGTATAGTCGTAGAGACGTGATAGATTGACTAGTGGAACACTTCCGGTGCAATACCGGAAATACCCGACTGACTCGCTCACTCGACTTCCTTATTCGACTTCCTTACTCGAGGTATAATCACTACTATTTTATATAGTGATTCGAATAGTCCATTTCCGTGGAAAGGTGGAGAGCGCCTCGACATAAAACAATACTCTCATTAGTGCACAGAAAGTTAGATGAGAATAAAGTGACAAAAAAAAAAACAAAAAAAAAACAAGGTACAGGAGATGTCGAAAAAAGATAAAGAAAACAATGAAATCAGGGAGATAAAAGATGTCAATTGAAGTTGAACTTAAATTCTTGGAGATTGTAGCTATGAGGGAAACAAGTATACAGAAGGGAGTTGACAAGCTTGAAGTGCGACAAAATAAAATGATATAGTAGAAGAGGCAGTTACACTTGACAGTTTTGACTTTAAAAGGCAGGGACCTAGTTGCCAATCTAGTAACTCGAGTAAATTTCTGTAGACGGGCCACCAAAGAGATAAGCTCGTTAGAGCAAAAGCTGTGAAAATAGCTATAGAAAAATTAGAAGAAAGCCACTTCCTGATAGTGCGAAAGCGACTGAAGTTGAAATACTAAATCTGTATCGATTACATTGAAAATCCTTGTTTGGATTTTGTCGAGAACCCTGAGATGAATAGCAGGAGAACCCAATCAGATATGGCAACAGTATTCAATGCACGGACGAATGGTAGACTTGTATATGTGCAAGAAGAATTCCAACGAGAAAACTTCCTGGCTCCACACGATTACCAAATCCTCCTGGCGGTAGATGTAGCTATTGATTCGATATAGTCGTTCCACCAAGTCAGCTGAGAGAGTGAGGCCGAGGAGACGTGGTGTATTGCTTTCTAGAAGACTATTCTCATCCATACTGATGGAAGGTAAGACAATTTCTCTATGGTGGTTAAAGGAGAGCAGCTATATTTTGGAAGAATTAAACTTTACTAGCCATTTCTTACCTCAATCCACCACAACGAGCTTCACTTTTTCAGCCATGGAAGGTTTCTTATTGAGACGGGATTGAATGATAGCGTCATTAGCATAGATGCGTACTTGAGAACTAAAAGTCATCAACAAACGAAAAGCCTCAAAATACGTGTTATAAATTGGAGATATCAATATCAAGCAATAGCAAAAATTTTATTACCTGGAAACAGGATGGAAAATTCGACACCAAATCTGAACAAGCACTAAAATATCAAAAGAAATATTCCAAAAGCTAAGCTGAGAAATCTTTTTTTATAATCATATTGCCCGAAGCAAGGCGTTTTACTGCCACTGTTGTGCAGAGGGGGTTACATAGGAATAAAGTAATGAGAAAGAGTGACATGTTATAGGGGTTGTCAGGAAGTGGGTAAGAAAAGGATGAGAATACTGATGAGAGTGGAGCGGACGAAGAAAGGAGCATGGGAAAGAGGATGCTGGTTAGCGAGATAGGAGATGAATATTGACTTTACATTTCAATTCTTGGAGAATGTAGCTGTCGGAGAAGCAACTAAATGCGAGAAAAGAAGCTACTGGAGTAGAATTTGCGTTTACATTTTATTGATTTCTCAGTAAAAGGGTGGGACCTAGTTGCTAATCTTGTGGCTCGAGTAAATTCATATATAGGGGGCACCAGTGAGCTATGCTCATAGAAGGAGAAACCGTGAAAGTATTTGTAGAAGAGACACAGGGAAGCCACATTGCGCTGGTGAAAAGGTGACTGTATCTGAGCTGCCAAGTCGGGAGCGATCACATTACAGATTCTCCGTTGAAAAAACTGTTAAAATTAAAAATAAAGAATGCTGGGTTGGTATGTGTTATTCAGTCTCTTATATAGCAGTAAATTTTACTTGATCTTCCCACGAATGAGGAGAACACTAGAGACAAGAGAAATGTGGTTCTGTAGAAAGAAACTGCGAATTTCATGAACGGAATGAGCAAACAACAAGGGAAGTCTTAAAGAAAATGACAACAGAACGAACACATATAGTCAGAATCAGACTGTTTTGAATTTCTTGGACAAAAATGAGGAAGAAGGACTTTGAAAACGTAACCTTCACGTGTGTGTGTGTGTGGGGGGGGGGTAATTGAGGGCAGAAAAAATAGAGAAAGGTAGTGAGCACTAAAAACAGAAAAGAGTGGTGGATTGCTATGTGATGTCTGTTTTTCAATACGGAAGTGAATGCTGGACAATATCATCGAAAATGAGGACAAAACTGGAAGCAGCAGAAAAGTGGTTCTATAGAAGGATGTTACGGATATCGTGGACTGAGCATGCAAGCAACGATGAGGTGTTGGAATGAATGGCAACATAAAGGAAATTAATACTGAGCATCAGGAAGAGACAACTGAAGTTCCTGGGACACGCAATGAGGAAGGAAAGCCAGTCAGTATCAAGTTCTCCAAACTTGATACTGACTGGCCAGATAGAAGGAAAGAGAGACAGAGGAAGGCAGCGGATAACATATTTGCAGGGTCTGATCAGGTGGATGACGGAACTGGGGTTGCCAGGAATAACAGGAGCAAACATAGTAAGGACCACAAGGGATAGGGAGACGTGGAGAACCATGATCGCCTACGTCCTGAAGGGACAGGGCACATAGAAGAAGAAGAAGTGAGCCACTTACCTGACGAGTGTGTGTGAATAGTTGGCGGAACGAAGTGGGTGGCAAATAAAGAGTTTTGAAAATTTCCTAAATCTAATCCTAGATTTTAGGATATATGGACAACATTTCCAGGAGACTTAAAAAAAAAACTGACTATACAGCAGGGCTATTTTCCTTTCACACTTGCTGATACTAATACTACTACTACTATTACTACGAATAATAATAATAAAAACGGGGAAAGTTTTCAACACACACTGTCAATGATAACCGCCATTTTTCTTTTAGGAAGGTGGATATTTATTGGATATGTGTAGAATGTGCGTTGTGGCGCAGTGGATATCGGCTCGGATATAGCCATGGTTGGCAACCAGTCTATCACAGAAAGAAATGGAAACCTACTGCGTGAAAATATTCTGCCCAGTCAGTCATGTCTCTCTCAAGACATGATCGCCCAAGCATGTATCACGTATAGCACTGACTGATAGATTGAAACTGATATTGTAAAGCCTATAATGAATCATTATGTACAGCATTCACTAATGATGCAAACTTTTCAGAGTTAGACGATTCTGATAGCTGTCTAGTAGGCTTCATAATTGCAACATAATATATTTCTTTCTATATGACAGTGAATAGAGTTAGCACAGACGACGGAAAAACTTGAAGGGATAGAAATGTGGTTCTACAGAAGGATGCTGAGAAGCATCAGAAAGAAAGAGTGGAAATTTATAGTGCACACAAGGACGGCTTAGAAAATTTTATACTCAATGGGAATATTAAATGGCAAGAGGGACAGCGAAACACAGCGTAACGATCTTGAATAAATGGATGGCAGAATAGGGTTTAGGAGAGATACATGCACATCGTTACACTCCACTTTCAATTTTATTCTGTGAGCTTCTTAAGAGACGAGGTTAATAGAAGAAGAATGACTCTTTAACCATTCCAAAATATCTTGTACCAATGGTTATATCCTAGATTTTTCAACATATGAACAACATTTTCCGGCGCCTTTAAAAATAATTAACTATAGAGTAGGATCGTTTTTTTACTCCTTTCCTACTGCTACTAACACTACTATCTAAACTTATTTATAAATGGAACTTTGTCTGTGTGTGTGTGTGTGTGTGTGTGTGTGTGTGTGTGTCTGTGTATGTGTGTGTGTGTGTGTGTTCGTTACCTATAGACTCCGTAACGGCTGAACCGATTTTCTTGAAAATTTACACAGTTGTACTATAAGCGTCTGCGAGTGTTCTTAGCTAGATTTTGTGTCGAGGTACCCCCTGATAAATACCGAAAATCGATAATCGAAAAAATCGGGTTATAGAAGGAGTGGTCCGATTTTAATCAAATTTCATACACTCATAGACAAAGACATAAGAAACGATATTCAGAAGTTTCAAGGTTGCAGTTCTTACAATAGTGCAGAAAATTTGATATCGATACCAGGAAATCAAAATTTGATTTATATCTATTCATTTTTCTTTCAGTCTACGGTTTCGCTTTAACTGGAAGCAACTATTGCTTTTTAGTCTTTCGTGCCAACGTCGAAAGTGTCTGAGCTCCAGGACCATGGATTAGTTTTATAGCTTTCATTACACCCGAGCAACGCCGGGCTATACTGGCAGTTAATAATAAAAACGTGAAACATTTGAATACCCATCAAATATCTACATTCATTTGTCCCAGGTAAACTGATATCTGACTGTTTAAAGAAGACATTGAAAATAACTAGTAGCGACTTCACTAGAAAATGTTAATATTGCGCAATATTAGTCCTCATATATCAGAGTGTAATTTTTCATCAGTTTAAGAGAATTGAAGCAACAGAAATATTGTCTTACTGATGTGTGATGATGATGCCCTAAACTGAACACGTGAACAACGAATAAAGTTTTAGTAAAAATAGAAACAAAAACGGATACTTATGATAACCATCAGAAAGTGACAGTATAAATTTTTAGGGCATACGATGAGGGCTTGGAAAATTTTAAACTCACAGGGCATATTGAATGGTAAGAGGGACAGCGACACACACAGATCTTGTGTAAATGAATGGTTGACTAGGGTTTCGGAGAGATACCTGTATATAGTTACCTCCCCATTTAAAGCTTTGACAGATATATTATTTTCTTGACTGTTTTTTTTTTTTACTTTGTTTTCGATGAAAATATTAGGCTTACTAGATTAACTTGGGGGATGGTTTCGAAATACAGGTCGAGTGATGAGTGTGTTTGGTTCAAATTAGAGCTGCTTGACCTTGTCCAAACAAAAGAATACGGTATGACAGAATGTAAAAAAAAGTGTATATATATATATATATATATATATATATATATATATATATAGTGTAATAGTTGTAATAGTGTAATAGTTGTTACAATGGTTTATAAATTCATAGATTTTGTTGATATGGTCATATCAACAAAATCACCTGAAGAAGAAGCAGCCCAGATACATGGCTAGCTTCGAAACGCGAAAATTTTTGTGTAGTGATACTATGAATTTATAAACCATTGTAACAACTATTACGGTATAACGCTCCACATTTGTATCGAGCACCCTTTATAAAATGAACAACAGGTTAAAAAAACCTACGAGTTCTACAACTTAGTTAATATATATATATATATATATATATATATATATATATACAGAGAGAGAGAGAGAGAGAGAAAGAGAGAGAGAGAGAGAGAGTATGGACACATTGTTCAGTGGATAAAAGTGTTTATTTAATCCAGTGACTTAACCCAAAACGATGTGAGTTCAATACCTGGCTACAGCAGTGGTGAAAAAATAACTTAAATAATTGAGTTAAAGTGAGATAGCTAAGACACCTAAAAGTTGCATGCTTATTGAACGAGAACAATATACCCCAGCGATCGTAAGAAAAAGTTCGGTTCTATATTTCAATTATGTAAAGAAGGCCGGAGCGTACAAAGGCCGGAGCGTACAAAGGCCGCAAGGTCGTGCATATAAAAATGGAAATAAAGATGAGGGCAATAGTCCAAACAATGTAAATAATGTAAAAAAAAAAAGAAAGAAAGAAAGGAAGGAAGAAAGAAAGAAAGGAAGGAAGAAGAATCTAATCGATAATGCTTTCTGAAGAGCCATATTGCCAGCAGTTGGCGAATCAAAAGGTAGAAGTTGCGTTGGTTGTGAAGACGCCATTTATAAGAAACTGAATTCGATTCAATGGCGCTAGTTTTCCCGAATAGCACGATTCAGTCGTTAATGATTTCTGTTACCTTTCTTCTTTGCGAACTTTGATCTCAAAATTTACTTTCATTGTTTTTTTTATCGTTAATTTGGGATATTTTTCTGTGTCCCTATTACCATTTCTTTTGCTGTTTTCTCTGCCCAAATATTATTTTCATTTCTACAAACAACAAAATGGATTACACCGAATTTTGGCAAACATGCGCCTTTTGATCCCGAGAGTCCGATAGTTACACTGGGATCATGATAAATCATTACGAGGGCACAAAATAAAACAAAAAATCCAACAAAACATTTGAGCATAACATGTTTACTGCCATATCACGTTTAGCGAAACATGTGCATCTAGTAACACAGTGCAGTTTTCATGTTATATATATATATATATATATATATATATATATGGTTAAATAAAATGAAGACAAGAGGAAAAGTGTATTTTAAATCGCCTACGCGTTTCGTCCTGTGATGGTCTTTATCAAGGCAAAAAGACGAAATGAGCTTTATTCTAAATTACGTATCTATAAACAAACAGTGTTGGAAGCCTCAGAAATTTAATTTTGTAATTTTTAATTACGTATCTTTATGTTTATAGATACGTAATTTAGTATAAAGCTCATTTCGTCTTTTTGCCTTGATAAAGTCCATCACAGGACGAAACTCGTAGGCGATTTAAAATACACTTTTCTTCTTGTCTTCATTTTATTTAACCATCCTGTCCTTAATCTCAGATAATAACTGAGTATATTTTTAGACACACACACACACACACACACACACACACACACATATATATATATATATATATATATATATATCAATACAGCTGATAGTTTTTATTTTTATATATATCTAATACATGGCTTCATTTAAGGCAGTACCAATTATTATGTCATTTTGAGTGATATCAGTGATGATGGCCGGGGTTTCTGGAGATGTCCACCGGTAAACATGATATTGTAAAGTAAAATCCCAAAAGCAATCATGAAAAATAACCAGTAACAACGACGGATATTAAGGACATTATTTATTGGGGAATATATATATATATATATATATATATATATATATAATACAGTAAGAGTAAGAAATATATATATATATATATATATATATATATATATCACTTAGAGTAAGAACAAATATATATATATATATCACTTAGAGTAAGAACAAATATATATATATATATATATATATATATATATATATATATATTTGTTCTTACTCTAAGTCATATATATATATAAATATATATATATATATATCACTAAGAGTAAGAATATATATATATATATATCACTTAGAGTAAGAACAAATAAATATATATATATATATATATATATATATCACTTAGAGTAAGAACAAAGATATATATATATATATCACTTAGAGTAAGAACAAATATATATATATATATATCACTTAGAGTAAGAACAAATATATATATATATATATATATATATATATATATATATCACTTAGAGTAAGAACAAATATATATATATATATCACTTAGAATAAGAACAAATAAATATATATATATATATCACTTTGAGTAAGAACAAATATATATATATATATATCACTTAGAGTAAGAACAAATATATATATATATCACTTTGAGTAAGAACAAATATATATATATATATATATATATATATATACATATCACTTAGAGTAAGAACAAATATATATATATATATATATATATATATATATATATATATATATCACTTAGAGTAAGAACAAATGGAGTAAAATCCACAGTTCTTATCATTTACTTTTTAAAAGTGTTCAATACTAGGTAGAGCGATATTATTATTTTGATGCCTTTATTATAAGTAAGTAATTACTTTCTATTGATCAATCAAGACTTACCCACAAGAACATTAATTTTGTCCTCATGCCTCCTTTAGTTGTTTAAATAAGGTTAACAATTTTTTTAAAAAATTCTACAAGAATCATTTCTCTCACCAGTTGCCAACTATCGTCTGACCAAATACAATTAATAGTACTGAAAGCTCCTGTGTACGACGTGTTTATTCTAACTACTTATAATATATGTACAGTAGCGGCCATAATATAAGGAACGGAAACACCAAAGACATAAATATGTGTATTACTTAAAATTAATGTATGATTAGCAATGAAATTTTTACCGAATAAATATTAGGGTGTAATGCATAAATATTACACAAAGTTACAAAAATTTACGTAATAGGTTTTTTTTAAATAAAGATTAAATGGAACAAAGGAAATAACCTACTGGACAAAAGTTAAGGAACGATGTTAATAATTTGCATAAACTTTTAATTTACATTGTAAATAAACTCTATGGAGGTTTTCAACAATAAGTAAAAGTTCATTTATCATTAGGGCTTTATTTTTATGCAATATGGCAAATTAACACTCAAAACGGTCTCTTTTGAAGAAAAAAAACATTATCACTAACTATCAAGAAAGAAAGTCAGTTTCAGAGTTTATTATATGGATCCATGTTATTATATGGATCCATGTTATTATATGGATCCATGTTATTATATGGATCCATGTTATTATATGGATCCAAATCCGACAATATGAAAAGGACAAGTAAAGATCATGTATGGAAAAAGTGTCTTTAATTTAACATGTTTCATTTTAACTAGCTTTTTCATTTGTCTTTAACAAGCTTCTTCAGAGATTTTTTAAAGAAGTGAAACATCTTAGATTAAAGACACCTTTTCCTTACTTATATATATATATATATGTGTGTGTGTGTGTGTGTGTGTGTGTGTGTGTGTGTGTGTACGAATAAAACAAAGAAAAATTAGATATACATGGAGTAGGTACTTTTGGGAGGAGACAGAAGAAAAAAAAATTGAAAAGTCACTTTAGAAGAAATGAATGTAACATATATTTAGTGAACAACAGAAGTCATTTTCGGATTAAAATAACGTTTTGTGTCTTTATGACAAAAAGAAAACATTAAATAGCTTGTGAAAATCTTTGTAAACGCTATCCACAACTGAAAAATAATGTAGAATATTTCTTTTTAAACCTCGTTAATTTTTGTGTTTTGTCTGAATGACAAAAAAAAAAAATGCAATCATAAAATAGAATTTTTCAGACCAAAAAAAATCACGAACTAACTTGATATTCTGTTTTGAAATATAAATAAATAAATGAAAAGAACTTCAGTATTTGTCTAAGATGAAGTAGTATTTACACAATTTTCATTGTTCGGATCATTGCCCTCGTCATTATTGCCATGTTTACGACGATTCCGCCGTTTTACGCTCCGGCCTTCTTTAGGTGCTAGGAATATCCAACTAAATACTTTATTTCGATCACTGGGGTATAGTATTTTCATTTCATGTGCGATGCTATTTCTGGTAGCTATATCCCTAAGAACACATGTCTCAGTGGATATAGACGTTAGTTAGTTTTAGTGACTTGATCCAAAGAGTTGTGAGTTCAATACCAGGCTACAGCAACAGTGACCAAATAACTTAAAAAGTTCAAGAGAAATAACTACTTGGCTACCAGAAGTGACATCGAACATGAAATGAGAATGATATACCCCAGTGATCGAAATAAAAGGTTCAATTCTAAATTTCTAGCAATTGAAGAAGGCCGGAGCATACGACGGCCGAATCGTCATAAACAGCAATAAAGATGAGGACAATGGTCCGAACAATGTAAATAGTGTAAATAAAAACTTGTTTCTTACCGAAACGATTTTAGGTTAAAAATTAATCTTCCAACTTGACTTTGTTCAGCTGTTTGCATGAAAAATGAATTTATTTTTTAATTATTTTCCCTAAAGTAAAGTAATGATACCACTAAGATTTTACTGACTGACAGTAATTATAAGACTTTACTAAGGAGAAAGGACAATAAAATAATGAGTGTCAAGAAGACAGAAGATGGCGATTGGTGTTAAAAATGTATAAACTCATTAAAACAAATACCATGAACATATTTTTAGAAATAATAGAGGAAGCTACTTCACAATGGTGGGAGAAGGACTGAAGGGGATATGCCAGGTCAGGTTTGATTATATTAGAAACCCTTGTTGGTTTTTTTGTCAAGAGTTTCGAGATATATAGCAAGAGCAGCAGACCAAATCTGGCAGTAATAGCAAAATATTACTTCATGCGAAAATAATCTGTTTTTAATATTTTATCATTATTATAATAAAAATAATTTAAATATATAAATTGTTGGGGCGCTCTTCACCTTTCCACGGAAATGAACTATGCGAATCACTATATAAAATAGTAGTGATTAGAGAAGGAAGTCGAGTGAGCGAGTGAGTCGGGTATTTTCGGTATCGGACCGGAAGTGTTCTACGAGTCAATCTATCACGTCTGTACGACGATACTGTATATATATTTTTTAATCATTTCACCCCGAGCAAGGCAGAAACGCCACTGATATGCAGGGGGCTACATAAATGTAAAAAGATTAATTAGAAAAGAGTGAGGAGTACAAACTAGTTAGAAAGGAACAATAGAAAGCTGAGAAAGCAGGTGCGATGACAGATACATAGGTGGAGAGAAAGGGATGGTTATACAGGGGTGGGGAGAGAGTTAGAGTCCAGTGGTTAGTAGATGAGTATTGACTTTGCATTTAAATTTCTGGAGGTTGTAGCCGTCAGGAAAGCAAGAATACGGGAGCGAGTTCCACAGGCGGGAAGTGCGAGAGAAGAAGCTGCAGGAGTGGAATTGTCGTTTGCATTTGGCTAACCTGACCTTGTTCTGTATTCTACAAATCCTCAACTCTTGTAATACTTCTCTTTTCCTGTCAATACACCTACTTTTATACTATTACGTTGTTTTGTATTATTTCGCATAATTCTGTTACCCGACGTAACATAAATATATCCTGTTGTTTATAATAAAGATAATAAATAGCATAATAAAAATAGTTTTGTATAGATGCCTATTGCATCAAGTTAAGCATATCAAATATAATTATTTTTGTTTTTATTTTTTAGATGACCTGAGCATCTCAACTTCAGTCACTTTCACACCGACGTGACGTGGCTTACCTCTGTCTTTCTCCAAATAATTTCATGGCAACTGTTCTGATGAGGTTTTTGCCCTGTTGGCCCGTCCACGTGAATTTAAGTGTGCTATTAAATTTGCATCTACGTCCCACCTTTTTACAATTTAAATGTAACCTCCACTTCTACTCGAACAGTTTCTTTCCTCGCATTTCCCGCCTGTGGAACTCCCGTTTAATTGCTTCTCTGATAGCTACAGTTTCCAAAAATGTAAGTACATGTCGCTTGCTTTTTTTATCTTCATGAATCCCGTTCATTTTTATTCTTTCAACTTAGCTCACTGGTGCCACCATGTATAAATTTCCTCAAGCTACTAGATTGACAACTAGGTCTCACCTTTTTACAGTGAATCGAATAAAATGTAACTGCAACTTCTACTCCTCCGCTTCTTTTCTCGCACTTCCCGCCTGTGAAATTCCTTTCTGTATACTTGATTCTCCGACAGCTACAATCTCCAAGAATTTAAATCTAAGGTCAATAGTCATCTCCTATCTCACTGACTCGCATCCTCTCTCTCATGCTCTTTTTTCTGTTCACTCCACTCTCATCACACCAGTATTCTCATCCTTCTTTTACCCATTTCCTGACACCCCCTATAGCCTGTCCATCTTTCTCATCACTTTCCTCCTATGTAAACCCCTGTGCACCAGTGGCACTAAAACTGCCTTACTTGGGGCGAAATTATAAAAAAAAACCCTCTGTACCCAGTCTGTACCTATTTTATTTTTGTTCAATATAACTTACATTTTCTATCTCCATATCTGGTTTTGTTATTTATTATTTTGTGTGGTTTCTCAACAAGAATTCACAACATCCTGCGCACTCGTGCCGGTCCAGCCTTGCTTGTGGTGTTATGATTAAAATAAATAAATATTTTTGTTGCATTTGGCACAAATAAAAATGCATCACTGAATTTATTAGGACCGTGAATAAGTTCTCCCTGTTTCTCAACAGATACCGTTTCCAGAACTGCGTGCGTGTAGTTTCAGATATTTATGTATATATGAAGAAGTACTATTAGCAAGCTTGAAATCAAGTGTGCCCCTGCTGCTCTCCTTGGGCTTCTTGACAAAATACAAAGAAGGATCTGTAACGTGGTTGATACTGACTTGGCAGACCGGCTGCAACCACTCTCCCACCGGCGTGATGTGGCTTCCCTGTGCCTCTTCTACAAGTACTTTCATGGCTTCTGCTCCGATGAACGTAGATCACTGGTGCCTCCTAAGCACGAATTTACACGAGATACTAGATTAGCAACTAGGTCCCACCCTTTTACAGTTAAACAGATAAGATGTAACCGTAAATTCTACTCCAACAGCTTCTTTTCTTGCGCTTCCCGCTTGTGGAATTCCCTTCCACATGTCTGCTTTCCCGACAGCTACAATCTCCAGGTGTTTAAATGTAGGGTCAATAGACACCTCCTATCACACTGACTCCCAATTATTCTCAGAACACTCTCATCTACTCAACCCTCATTCTCGGTATCCTATCACCCACCCTCTGACATTTCCTATATTTAACCATCCTTTCTCCACTCTATGTAGCCCCCTGCGCAGTAGAGGCAGTGACATGCCTTGCACAGGGTGAAACGCTTATAAAAAAAAGTGTATGTCGTTTTGCCGAAGTGTAAACAATTTTTATAGCGTTAAATATGTCGTATTTAGTACCAAAGAGAGTGTATTTGCGGTGAATTTTACTTCATTAATTTATTCATGAGAAATATGCAGCTAAAGCATACAGGATTCTTGTTGAAACCATGCTCTGTCGAAAACAACATGCAGAGATTGGTTTAGACGCTTCAAAAAGAGGCACCAAAAAAGAAAAAGAATTGAAAGCTCATGTCAGGCGCAAGCTGAACTTGCAGAATCATTAGGAGTTGATAACACAACAGTTTTGAAACGTTTGAAAGCATTAGGAATGACTCAAAAGAATAATTCAAAAGCATTAGGAATGATTCAAAAAATGTTTGCAAGCATCAAGAATGATTTCTTTTAATCATTTCACCCCAAGCAGGGCATTCCACTGCCACTATAGCGCAGGGGGTTACATAGAGCGATTGGATATAGGAAATGTCAGAACGAGGGTGATAGACGAGTAAGGAGGTACATAGGAAGAGTGTTTGAGAGAATGGGTGCGAGTTAGTGTGTTAGGAGGTGTCTATTGACCTTACATTTAAACTTCTGAAGGTTGCAGCCGTCGGGGAAGCAAGTATGCGGAAGGGAATTCCACAGGCGGGAAGTGTGAGAAAAGAAGCTGTTCGAGTAGAAATTGCGGTTACATTTCATCGGTTTCACTGTAAAAGGGTGGGACCTAGTTGCTAATCTAGTATCTCGTGCAAATTCGTACCTAGGGGGCACCAGTGATCTAAGCTCATCGGAGCAGAAGCCGTGAAAATATTTATAGAAAACGCACAGGGAAGCAACGTCACGCCGGTGAGAGAGTGACTGCAGGTGGTCAGCTAAGTCGGTATCGATCACATTACAGATTCTCCGTTGTATTTTGTTGAGAAGCCTGAGGTGAATAGCAGGGGCACCTGACTAGATGTGGCAGCAGTATTCAATACACGGGCGGATGGTAGATTTATATATGTGCAGGATAGATTCAGACGGAAAGAGCTTCCGGGCCCTGCACAGAGAGCCGACTTTCATAGCAACGGATTTACCAATGGATTCGACGTAGTCATTCCACTTGAGGTCCGCTGAGAGTGTCAGGCCAAGCAGGCGTAGTGTTTTACTTTCTGGAAGGCAAGCCTGTTCCATGCTAATGGGAGGGAGGTGCGGTTATCTATGGTGGTTAATTGATAGCAGCTTCGTTTTGGAAGAATTGAAATTTACGAGCCATTTTCAAGTTCGGCAGCGAGGTTCGCCTTGTCGCCCACACCAGATGTTTGATCGAGATGAGAGTAAACTGTGGTGTCATCGGCGTACATGCCTACTTGGGATGTTATGGCATCGGGGAGATCATTGATGTAGATCAGAAAGAGCGTGGGACCAAGGATAGAGCTTTGAGGGACACCCAAGTTTGTAGGGTAGTTCTGGGAGGCATGTCCGTTTAATACTACCTTCAATGTGCGGCTAGAGATTCAAAATCATTGGGTGTCGTACGAGTTGAAACCGAAAGACGAAGAATTGGAGAAATTACTTCATGAAGGCTTGTGTCAGGCGCAAGCTGAACTTGCAGAATCATTAGGAGTTGATAACACAACAGTTTTGAAACGTTTGAAAGCATTAGGAATGATTAAAAAAAATAATCCAAAAATCTTAGGAATGATTCAAAAAATGTTTGCAAGCATTAGGAATGATTCAAAAGAATAATTCAAAAGCCTTAGGAATTATTCAAAAAATGTTTGCAAGCATTAAGAATGATTCAAAATCATTGGGTGCCGTACGAGTTGAAACTGAAAGACGTCGAACGGTGTCTTGTCCCGTGTGAACAGCTACTTCAACGGCAGAAAAAGGAAGGACATTTTTGCATCGTATCGTGACCGGCGATGAAAACTGGATCCACTACGATAATCCTAAGCGTAGAAGATCGTGGAGTAAACCCGTCATCAACATCGGCGACAGAACCGAATATCAGTGGTTTAAGCGTCTGCTCTGCATTTGGTTGTATCAGATGGGTTTAGTTTATTATGAGCTACTCAAACCAACCGAAAAAAATCATTGGATATCGCTGTCGACTGATAACACAACACTTTTGAAACGTTTGAAAGCATTAGGAATGACTCAAAAGAATAATACAAAAGCCTTAGGAATGATTCAAAAAATGTTTGCAAGCTTTAAGAATGATTCAAAATCATTGGGTGCCGTACGAGTTGAAACCGAAAGACGAAGAATTGGAGAAATTACTTCATGAAGACTTGTGTCAGGCGCAAGCTGAACTTGCAGAATCATTAGGAGTTGATAACACAACAGTTTTGAAACGTTTGAAAGCATTAGGAATGACTCAAAAGAATAATTCAAAAGCCTTAGGAATTATTAAAAATGTTTGCAAGCATTAGGAATGATTCAAAAATGTTTGCAAAAGCATTGGGCTCCGTACGAGTTGAAACCGAGATATGTCGAATGGCGTCTTGTGTGTGAACAACTGCTTCAACAGCATAAAAGGAAAGTTTTTGTTTTGTATCATAAAGTTTATGATGATCTGCTCAAACCAACCGAAGCCATAACGGGCCATCGCTATTGTCTACAACTGATGCATTTAAGTCAATAATTGTAAGAAAAATCGGCCGCTACATGAGCAAGTACACAACAAAGGGATTTTGCAACATGACAATGCTTGACTACATGTTGAAAAACGGGTAAAAACATTATTGGAAACGATTAAATGGGAAGTCCTACCTCATCCGCCGTATTTATCAGACATTGCTCCGTCAGATTTTTACTTGTTCCGCTCAATGGCTGTGTAGCCCTTTCATTCTTCTGAAAATGCCAAAAAATTTGGGTTAACTCGTGCTTAGCGTCAAAAGACGTGTTGTCATTCTGACAATGAATTCAAATGCTGTCAGAAAGTTTGGGAAAATAATGACTTGCGATGGACGATACTTTCAGTGACATGTTTCTTTTATGAATTGTACAAATAAAATTACTTTTCATGCAAAAGTAGACGAGAACTTACTCAAAGTCCTAATATACATATATATATATATACATATATATTGATTGTTTAATACTTACTCTTTGGTCCTAATAGGATTAGACCAGTACACATTTGTATTAAAAAGTGTTCTATGCAATTATATTGTAGAACTTTTGAATATTTTTCATTTTTAAACGAGTTATTTTGCTACCTTGGTTTCTACAATGAGTGGTGTCTTCAGGCGATTTTTAGTAACTTAAAAATCACCTGAAGTTATTAAAAATCGCTTGAAGACACCACTCATGGTAGACACCAAGGTAGCGAAATAACTCATATATATATATATATATATATATATATATATATATATATATATATATATATATGAACACATAAATTTAAATTAAACATATCAATGGTCTATCTCCGCCTCGTTATCGACTTTATGAAAAAAATCTGCTGGCCAAAGTACATTTTATTAGTGAAATTACTGAAAAAATAGAAAAATTAGCGCTAAACATTAAGATAGATAGATAGATAGATAGATAGATAGATAGATAGATAGATAGATAGATTCTATTATTGTGTTGCTTTTATTGTTGTTAAGGGAATAATGTATCTTCTACAACTAACTTTTTTTATCACTTGACAGAACCCATAAAAATCATTAGATAGTTTCACAAATAAACAGCCCAACCCTAGGGAAGTATGCGGATAATAGCAAGTCATATAATTAAGTCTTATCAACAATTACCGTCTAGAAATCCATATTCTATTTTAAAAGTTGTAATTAAAGTCTTAACACTTTCTGGCACAACATGTTGATGTTAACTGAAACAGATTTTTTGTTCTTGTCTCCCGCCCACAAATTTAAGTGAGGGGAAAAAGATTAAATTAATAAAGCAGTTTCAGATTGGAACTTTGATGACGTTCAAGTTTAAATGAATTCAAAATGCTATTATATTTTTCATTTTTTTTAACAAAAGGTATACTCTTACAAAGTTCACCAATTTTAAACACGTTTACTGCCAACAACAACAACAACAAAAAAAAAAACACATTATCACGTCATGTGGAAAAATTCCTACAAAGTAAGAAAAGCTACATCGGTGAAACATCCAGAAATCTAAAAGGCAGCATCTACGAACAGAAGCAGAACCAAAGTTTTCCTAAAAAATTTAGAAATATTTTGTAAACGAATATGTTAGATTACAATTAAAGTTTTCTTTTTTTTTTTTTACTGCTAAGATATTTTTGAGAAGATGGCCAACAAAGATTCGTTTTCCTAACATGACATCTACTTTTTTGTGGGCATGATATTATTTTTGGAGTTTTCCAAATTTTATATATATATATATATATATATTCAAGGAAAAAGGAAGAAAGAAAACATTAACAATGTCCAAAACATTAATTTAAAACAGTGCCCAATATAAAATAGAGCAATGAATATTCAAAAATTGTCTTTATAATGTCGAAACAAAATGTACACTTTGTAGTAGATAATAATTTGTACATGTTCCAATATATATATATATATATATATATATATATATATGAAATAAATTTCTATGTTCAAATCAGTTGTTTGGCTATTTCTGCATGAAACTTCTAAGAGAAATTTCGCGTATCATTGGCAACTTTTTATTTTAAAATAAAGCAATATATATTACCGGCGGAAGTTAACGTTTCTATGGAGATTAATTTTTTCTTTTTTCCTTTTTTCTTTCCTTTCCTTTCTTTTTCTTGGCTTACTTTCCTGTCAAGCACCCCTTCTTTCTTTTTTATCTTTCTATTTCCTTTTCTTAGAGCCAGACAAGACTAAATTTTAACTTACAACTCAGTTAAAAAGTAAGGTTTTCCAAAATCTAAAAACAGACATTGTTTTCAGTCTACTTTCTTATTAATCCAACCCCTTTCATTTTTCTGTGAGGTATATTTTTTAAACTTCCGCCGGGAATATATATTGCTTTATTTTGAAATAAAAAGTTGCCGATAAGACGTGAAATGTCTCTTAGGGATTTCATGTAGAAATGGCCATACAACTGATTTGAACATCGAAAGTTATTTTAATTTATGATTGGCTCTGTAATTTAAATATTAATTACATTGAGCCCTCCACCTTGATTGTTTTTTAATATTAATGTAATTAATATTAATTAGGATCGGGTCTTTGGGATTTGCCTTCTTGCTTTTCCTTTTGGATTAAAGTTTTATATATATATATATATATATATATATATATATATATATATTATTGGTGATCGATACTCGTATTTAAGTAGATATTTTGTTTATATTCAAACAGTATATACATATATATTTAATTCTACCGGCCTGATTATTTACGATGATTTTTTGTTACGAAAATATGTCATTCGAATTACAATTACAGCCACTTCAGCATATAACTGGTAGCAAAAGTAATTCCGCAAAAATTATTTATATTTTACAAATATTATTTATTTTTATATATTTAAAGAAAAATATTTTATTCTATGTCTTCATCTTTGTTGATATTTGTACGACATTTCGGCCGTTGTACGGTCCGGCCTTCTTTAGGTGCTAATAATTTCGAACCAAATCCTTTCGAATTCTGAACTGAATTCCTAGCATCTGAAGAAGGTCGGAGCTTTTAACGACCGAAAAGTTGTACAAATGAGGACAATTGTCCGAATACCGTAAATACTACCTCATATCAGAAATATAGACAAATACTAGTAATATTTTAGTTGAAATAATCTTTTTCTTTAAGGTTTGTTATTTTTAGCTATTGTTCATTTATAAAGCATTGAATTAAAAGTTACGATAGATTGTTTATCGCCATAATAACTTTTTCGGAAGCATTTTCTTTGAAGCATTAGTTATTATTGTTACAAAAATGACTTGCTGGTAATTTTTCTTAATTTTTTTACAAGGCATGTATTACAGCTAATTGTTTTTCTTCATTTTTTTACAAAACATATATTGCTGGTAATTTTGTTTCAACATAAAAGTTTATTGCCCGTAATTTTATTATAAAATTTGTTATACTTTCATAGTTAAACCGAAACAGGTGTTGACTATTTGCCAATAGGGACCATAATAGATGCTACCACCAAAATAAAGGTGGACCTTGGGCGATCATGTCTCGAAAGAAACATGACTGACTGGACAGAAGATTATCCCGCAGTAGGTTGCCATTGCTTTCTGCGGTAGACTGGTTGCCAACCACGGCTATAGAACCCAATCTGTTCTGTTATATGACCCATAGCTGGAGGGAAGAGACGGATTAATACCTTTCTCAAAGGTATATGATTGCAACGAATTCAACTGGAATTCGAACTCGGCTCTCCGATTTCTTGATCCAAGTTGATATCCACTGGACCACAACACACATCCATGTTATATGCATTTGCCAAAAATTTAAAAGTGAAGCCGCAGAAATTGCTTTACATCGAACTATGCATAAAGTGCCACCGACTTTTGGCAAAGCAACTTAAAATGAGAAAATGATCGTATTTGGAGACGGGGGCAAACTGAAATGACGTGTTATCAGTATATGGTTACATGACAGTCGACGTATTAACATGCACTGGGCCCACAACTTACAAGTGATACACGTCACATTAGCGAACATTCAGTGATCCTTTGTGTCTTACCCGTGTATTTGAAAGCACGCACGATGCCAGAGGAAAAATGAGTAGTTAGTCACTTGACACATAGAGAATTCAGAGAAGAATCCAAATCATGGAAGGAACTAACAGAAGAAATACTAGAAGAATGTTAGACAAATCTTGAAAAGGAATCCCTGAACTACAACAAAGAATCCAGAATGTTAAGAAAACAGAATTAGTAGATTTAACGACAATAATCCAAAGGAGGGTCTGCAACGTAGTTGATCCAAACATGGCAGCTCGCCTTCACTCGCTTTCTCACCCACGAAATATGGATTCCGTCTATCGTTTATACAACTATTTTCATGGCTTCTGCTCTGAATAGCTTATTTTCCTCTGGTGTCCCATCCACATAAATGTACTCGTGTTACTAATTTGGCGGTGCAGTTGATATCGACTCGGAACGAGGGATCGGGGAGCTGAGTTCGAATTCTAGTTGAATTCCTTGCATTCACTTACACACAAATACCCTTAGGAAAAGTATTAATCCGTCTCTTCCCTCCAGTTATGGGTTAAATAATAGGATAGATTGGGTTCTATAGCCTTGGCTGGCAACCAGTCTCCCGCAAAAATCAATGGCAACCTACTGCGGGATAATCATCTGCCCAGTCAGTCATGTCTCTTTCGAAACATGATCGCCTAAAGCGTGTTTCACGTATGGCACTTAACTAACTGACTAGATTGGCATCAAAACTCCACCCTTTTACCGTTAAAATAGTAAAATGTAAGTGCCACTAACAGCTTCTTTTCTCGCACTTCCCAAACTCTTATATATACTTGCTTCCCCAATAGCTACAATCTCCATCCAAAAGTTTAAATGTACCGTCAATTGCCATCTTCTATCACTAAATCCCATTTACCTCCCTAAATTGCACCAACATCCCATCCTTTCTCCGGCATCTCCTGTATTCTGTTTTTTCTCCCTTCGTAACCCTCGGCGCACCAATAACAGTACTGCCTTGTTTGAGGTGAAAAGATTATAAAAAAAGATTATATACCTTACATTTGCTTTTATTGTTACAACGTTTCGGCGGCTAAGCTTACGTTATGTGTCTGACAGACTTGGGTAATCTTCAGGAAATCTCGAACCGAATCCTTCATAAAATGTACAGGACTTCTCGTTCAGCTGTTCATGTCTAGAAAAATCCCCTCTTGTTCAGTTTTAGTACTGTTCACCCCATCTTCATTAATTTTAAATCTGTACTGGGAAAATATCTGATGGTGACCCGGATCGACATGCGCTTGAAGAAGTCCGGTGGACGTGAAAACCGAAACGCCGTAATAATAATAGCAAAGCTGGGGACATCAGTCTGGGCGTAAACAATCTAAACTTGTTATCTCAATTCAAACAAAGCCGATCTCTCTTTTTGGCTTTATTTATTTACTTTTTTCATTATTTTCTTTTTCTTTTATCTTAATCCAGAACCTAAAAAGAAATGTGTTTTCAAGACGTAATTGATCATAGCTTTAGGTTTCGGCATTAGTTAACCTTCTTCAGAAATAAAACATGAAAGAGAAAGGAAAATTCAGGTATATTTTTATATGTTGTTGCTTGTTTTTATTGATTAAGTAGATCTCACGTAGATATGGTCTTTTGAGATTTATGGAAGTTTTGCATATGTAGCTTTTGTTGCGTTGTAAACATCTTTTCTATTATATTAAAGACCATTATATATATATATATATATATATATATATATATATATATATATATATATTATCGTGTCACGCTCATGGAGAGAGAGAAATAATAGCCTAGCAGCGTCGGTTCAGTTCATTCTCTTTACTACCAGTTACTAAACTTTACTACCATTTATAACATCTCTTTCCGCCTGTTTCCTCTTTAATAATGCTTTATTATTTTATTATTTGCAATAATTATGTCGTGAAGTAGTTATATATATATATATTGTTGTTTTTATCTTATGTCTTAATATAAAATACTCAATAGTAGGTACATTTATATATAAATGAATGATGAATGATTCCCAAAACGGAAGAGATTTAATGAGCCAGTGTAAAAAACAAACAAACACGCACGCATATGAACAATCTGACCTGCTCATCGATGACTTATGTATATATAAGTCAGTCTGTTAATTGCCATACGTTATACAAGCTTGGGCGATCATGTCTCAAAAGAGACTTGACTGACTGGACAGAAGATTATCTCGCAGTAGGTTGCCATTACATTTTGCGGGTTGCCAGCAAGGGCTATAGAACCCATTCTGTTCTGTTCTTTTAACCCATAACTGGAGGGTATACCTTTAATTAATACTTTTTTCCAAGAGTATTTGCGCGTAAGTGAATGGAAGGAATTCAACTGGGATTCGAACCCGGCTCCTCGATTTCTCGTTCCGAGCCGATATGCACTGCACCACAACGCACACACAATATATATATATAATTTGTTTGAACATTATTTTTGATCGACATTCATATTTAAGTAGATTTTCTGTTTTTTAATTAAACAGTAGTATATTTTTATATCTACTGTCCTGATTATTTACGATAATTTTTTATTACGAAAATGTGTGTCATTCGACAGGATTCGAACCAGCGACCCCTATCCACATAGGGGAAGCTACCATTTGATCTGGCAACGTCTCTGACCTCTCGACCACGAATGACCTCGTTTAGAATGGAGGGTTAAGGACACATGGTCCAGTAGATATATCAGTTCCTGAGTTGATTCTTAAAGTTGTGAGTTCAATACCAGGCTACAGCAGTGGTGAAGAAGTAACTTGCAGGGTTAGAGGGAGATAACTCATGACTTCAAATCAGAGGTTTACGTAAGGAACCTGAAGAAGGCCGGAGCGTATAACGGCCGAAACGTCGTACAAATGGCAATAAAAATGAGGACAATAGATCGAATAATGTAACTTCCGCTTTAATTATGTGTTGAGTTTTCTTTTCTGTATATCATATTGCTCTGGATAATATGCACTGAACTCTATATATTCGCTATTTAATATTTGATATTAATTAGATACATTTTTGTATTATCCTCTCCGTTTTAGTGATTTCACATTATTCTCCATCATAGGGTATCTGGACAGACCTCAAGTGGAATGAATATATAGAATCCATAGCTAAATCCACTGCTAAGAAAGTCGGTTCTCTGTGTAGGGCCAGGAAGTTTTTTCCGCCTGAAACAATCCTGCACATATATAAATCTACCATACATCCGTTCATTGAATACTGCTGCCATATCTGGTCGGGTGCTCCTCCTACCCACCTGGGTGTTCTTGACAAGATCCAATGGAGAATCTGTAATGTGATAGATCCCGACTTGGCAGCTCGGATACAGTCAATTATCTCACCGGTGCAATGTGGTTTCCCTGTGTGTCTTCTACAAATACTTTCATGGCTTCTGCTCCGATGAACTTAGCTCACTGGTGCCCTCTATATATGAATTTCTCGAGCCACAAGATTAGCAACTAGGTCCCACCCTTTTACTGTGAAACCAATAAATTGTAAACGCAAATTCAACTCCAGCAGATTCTTTTCTTGCATTTTCCACCTGTAGAATTCCATTCCATTTACTTGTTTTCCCGACAGCTATAATCTCCAAGAATTCAAATGTAGAGTCAATAGTCATCTCCTATCTTACTAAACTGCATCCTCTCTCTCATGCTCCTTTCTCCATCCACTTCACTCTCATCAGTATTCTCGTCCTTCTCTTATCCACTTCCTGATACCCCCCTATAACCTGTCACTCTTCTCATAACTTTCCTCCTATGCAACCCCCTGCAAAACAGTGGCAGTAAAATGCCTTGCTTGGAGCGATGTGATTATAAAAAAAGTAATTAATAATTTTTTTTTGGGGGGGGGGATATAATAGACAGCTCGTTATTTTTATTTAATTTTTCGATGTCTATGCATAATTTTGTTATAATCATATTTATATTTGTTAATATATTTTCCAATGTCTGACTACCAATAACACAAATTTATTATATCATAAACTAGAAAAAAATGTTACAAGTACTAGAGGCGTTAATCTTAAAAAACAAACCAACCAATATTAATAAAATGACATTAAATTTAGGACCTAACGTGCTGACTGTATTTTTAATAGAAAAATAAATAGCAGACGTCACGAATTGTCACGTCAATATGCGACAAGCAATATTTAAAAATGAAAGTTATTACACGACCGAAAAAAACAAACTGAAAACAAACAAAACAAAGGAAAAAACAAATTTGATGATAGCCCAAATACTCAAATATGGAAAAAATATGTTTTCCAATTATAAAATTGTAAAAAAAAAAAAAATAATAATGCAAATCTTTTTCATATTTCTTTATTCCATACGGTTTTTCATACTTGACCGCAAATTACTTGTAGCCTTTAGGACTAAGGCAGATAATGGCGGGAAAAAAGAAAATGTTTTTTATTTGTTTGGCTCTGTCGATGGAGATAATGCATGAAAAAAGGCAACCGTTTGCCAGAGTTTTGGGTGTTGGTCTTTGCGTTTCGGTGCTTTTATGTGTGAGCGCAGCATTAAAAAAAAAAATACACCAATTTGATTTTATGGGAATTATAGCTTTCTGTTTTCATCATCCCTTGTGTGAAGACGAAAAGTAATGGATCCCTTCCAGTTGATTATTGTCGCAGGAGTGCAAACATTACTCCGATTCTTATTACAATACTGACGATTGTGATAGCAAAGATTCATGAATTAACTAACCTAAAAATTAATACCAAAAGGCCTGTGTACTTATTTCAACAAGATACTGTTACAAGTTCCATATGTAACAAGAAGGTAAGCTTGCGAAATTATGGAATAATTCAATGCGGAAATCGTTTATCCGGCGTGTGGTCGACCAATATTATAATATTTTTAGGTCACTAATAAAAGTGACGTCTCAATAATCGGGGTGGGAGGAACTTTTTTTTCAATATCCGATAAACGGAAATAACTTAATAATATGGAGATAAGAAAATCATTTAAAGGATCAAAAACTGAGATTAATAATCCGTACGTTCTTAAGTTCGTTGGGGTCGGAAAAATTATTTAAAAAGTGCCCCCACCGTTTATTAGGCATAAAAGTGGAGGTAGCGATTTTCCAAATGTAGATGTGGCACTAGGCCGAAGATATGAGGCACCCAGTGAGGATCAAACTCACTATTCTTGATTTAGCGAGACAGGCTAGCTAATCATTCCACCATGTCGGAGTGACCGTGTGTCCAAAAGAATGTGTCATGAAAAAAACGTTCAATTTTCTTTAGCTTATATGTTGATCGTTATGTGTGATTTAGAGGAATTTGGAAGGCATTTCAAGGTGCTTAATATTTCGATTCATTATCAAAGTTAAGAGTTTTGCAGACAGTGATATACATAGTGTAGGATAATGTTCTTTCGTATTGATAGTTGACTCAACGTAAACTTTCGAATTTTGCAAACGTCAATATGGTAGAACTAAGAAAGAGAAAGTGGAGAGATAGAATAACAGTTTATCTAATGTTCGTTTAACTGCCAACAGACGTTTAACACTTTTAGGGTTTATTTTTAGTAATCATATGCCCTCTTTACCCAACATCCTGTTTCTTGTAGCGCTGAATAAATTGTTTTATTTCTCTTAAGCCCTATTTCCCAATCCATTTGTTTAAGCCCACAAAGTATGTCAAGCATGGTTTTCCTTTATCTTACTGTTCAGGGGTACTTATACTACTGCTAGTTGATAGTGGCTCTCTGCTCCACTCATCGAGAAGATTATTCCGCAGTACCCGTCAGCTTCCGACGCGGGCACTTTAATTGGAGTAGATAGACTGAACTATCGCCCGGTTCACACTCCACCCACGTCTATTGAACAGGTGTAGAGGCTCATCCCTTGTTCCCTGTTTAGGACATGGTTTCCGGCTTTCTCTTTTCCAATCTATTCACTCTTACGTAACCCCCTGCAGACCAGTGGCTTTACCGCCTTGCTTGGGGTGATGTGATTTAAAAAAAATACTCACTATACTACGGCGTCACTTCCAGAGACTTGTACATATACATTTTACTAACCCGCATTACTGGACTACTAATCTTCATTCAAGTCTGTATCTTGACTTTAAGAGACTTATTTTTCTATCTCAATTTCTGGTTGTTGTTCATTTATTTGTGCGGGCTCTATTCCCGGGATCCACAACACTTACAAAATATGCTGCATCAGTATCAGATTTTCTAAGTCTTCCTTCTTTATTTTATGCCCCCAAAACCTCAACAATGTATTTGTTGTTAAGTATTAGTTTCCTTGTTTTTATTTTCTCCAAAACATACTCGTTTTTTACATGTTCAGTCCACAGAATCCTCAGTATTCTTCTGTAGAACCACAGTTGCTTCAAGTCTCGTTTTCGTGCTTGATGAGATTGTCTAGCACTCACTGCCATATTGGAAGACAGATATCTCGTAACAGTTTAGTACTCATTTCATTGTTTCGAGCGAAACTTTCTTATTTCTTAGTTTTCGGAATGGATCATTGGCTATCCCAATACTACTTCGGATTTTAATGTCACTCTGTCTGTCCTCTAATAAAAAAAAAAAGAAAAAAAAAAGAAAAATTCACGAATTAACAACCGAGAAAATTAAAGAAATACTTCGTGAATCACTTGACATAGTAATTACGAGTTCAATCCCCGGGCAGATTATTTAAAACTAAATTTTACTAGAAACAGGATTAGAAGTAACTGACCAGCACTAAAAAAAGACATATCTTTTACATGAACTGCGGAACAACAACAATATACTCCTCTTTCTTAAAATAAGCGGTTCACAGTATTTACATTATTCGGACTATTGTCTTTGTATTTGCTGCAATTTGTACAACGTTTCGGCCGTTGTACGCTCCGGCTTACTTCAGGTGCTATGAATTTCGAACCGAACCCTTTATTACAATCACTGGGGTATATCATTCTCATTCCTTGCGTCGTAGTAATGTCAGGATTGAAAGTCATGAGTTATCTCCCTTTAACTCAAATAATGTAAATACTGTAAATACTACCTCTTCTCAGAAATATAGACAAACGTCGTACAAATGGCAACAAAGATGAGGACAATAGTCCAAATAATATAAATACTGTAAATACTACCTCATCTCAGAAATATAGACAAACGTCGAACAAATGGCAACAAAGATGAGGACAATAGTCCAAATAATGTAAATACTGTTAAATACTACCTCATCTCAGAAATATAGACAAACGTCATACAAATGGCAACAAAGATGAGGACAATAGTACGAATAATGTAAATAATGTAAATACTACCTCATCTCAGAAATATAGACAAACGTCGAACAAATGGCAACAAAGATGAGGACAATAGTCCAAATAATGTAAATACTGTAGATACTACCTCATCTCAGAAATATAAACAAACGTCATACAAATGGCAACAAAGATGAGGACAATAGTCCAAATAATGTAAATACTGTAAATACTACCTCATCTCAGAAATATAGACAAACGTCATACAAATAGCAACAAAGATGAGGACAATAGTCCAAATAATATAAATACTGTAAATACTACCTCATCTCAGAAATATAGACAAATAATAAACGGTTCAGTTCGATATTCCGTGAATGTTGGCCGAAAACATGTGATAACAAAAAATGTGATAACAAAAATGTAGATATTAGTCTAGACATAAATAATGTCTATTTGATTTTCTTCTAGGCTTTTAATTAAATAATTTATTAATTGGCATGACATCGGTTTCTTTAATTGAGAATATAAGTCTTTGCTGGAATTCGAAATCGTTTCACAGGATCAATTTCCTAAACGTTACGCCAGCTCGCACTCTCGACGCCACGGTTCGTAACATTCGTAACAATTACCATTTCCTGGTCACTCTGATCTTTACCCAAATAATCGCAGCCAACACGTTCCTGGCTTTTTCAATAACACCCCCGTCTCTGTTAGCTTCTATCTTTCCTCTCACAACTCGCGTGTCAGATTTGCGATAACACTGTTATTATCGTCTGACCCTTTGCTGCTTGCCTAGTATCTCTTTGTCGCTTATTCTAAACACCGTAATACTAAAAAGATCACCTTTATGCTGATAGCCCCTTTAGTTACTACCATTTATGCCAAGTATTTCAGCTTATATGGTTCCGTTATTCAGTCCTCTCCTTCTCTTGCGTGGGCTGAAATGCATTCGGAATTGCTTCTTCTCATCTTGTCCGTTCGTCTCTCACTAGAGTCAATAAAGAAAGCTCCACTGACACCAGCCAATCGCATGCCGCAAGTCCAGTTAGGTGATATACAGATTGGGTGTTAGTGTACCAAAGATAAACGTCCAGAAATTAAATCTGCTGCGAAAATTGGCTGACGTGGAAGAAAAATTCTGACCAAGAGAAAGAGAGACATGCGAAGGCGGGGCTTCGGCTTGCGGGAAAGAGACAAGAGAAATATGAAAAAGAAAGAAGCACAGAGAATACATAAAGGAATGAAGAGCGTCGGTTGATAAAAAAGTCAACGGGTAATAAGACAGAAGAGGACAGGAAAGAGAAGAAAGAGACATAATTAGAGAAGAAGATGGACAAAAAGAAAAGAGGAAAGAAGAACGAACAGAGATAGCAAACGAGAAGAAAAGACAAAGACAAACAAAGACAAAGACGAACAAAGACTAACAAAAACAAAGACGAACAAAAACAAAGACAAAGACAAACAAAGACAAAGTCGAACAAAGAAAAAAAACAAAGAAAAACAAAGACCAAGTCTAACAAAAACAAACAAAGACAAAGACAAACAAAAACAAAGACAAAGAAAGACAAACAAAGACAAAAACAAACAAAGACAAAGACGAACAAAGACAAAGACGAACAAAGACGAAAGCAAACAAAGACAATGGCAAACAAAGACAATGGCAATCAAAGACAAAGACAAACAAAGACAAACAAAGACAAACAAAGACAAAGACGAACAAAAGCAAAGACGAACAAAAACAAAGACAAAGAAAAACAAAGACAAAGAAAAACGAAGACGAACAAAGACAAAGTCGAACAAAGACAAAAACAAAGACAAAGACAAAGTCTAACAAAAACTAACAATGACAAAGAAAAACAAAGACAAAGAAAAACGAAGACAAAGAAAAACGAAGACAAAGAAAAACGAAGACGAACAAAGACAAAGTCGAACAAAGACAAAAACAAAGACAAAGACAAAGTCAAACAAAAACTAACAATGACAAAGAAAAACAAAGACAAAGAAAAACGAAGACAAAGAAAAACGAAGACGAACAAAGACAAAGTCGAACAAAGACAAAAACAAAGACAAAGACAAAGTCTAACAAAAACTAACAATGACAAAGACAAACAAAGACAAAGACAAACAAAAAGAAAGACAAACAAAAGCAAACAAAGACAAAGAAAGACAAAGACGAACAAAGACAAACAAAGACGAAGACAAAGACAAACAAAGACGAAGACAAAGACAAACAAAGACAAACAAAGACAAGGAAAAACAAAGACAAGGAAAAACAAAGACAAGGAAAAACAAAGACAAGGAAAAACAAAGACAAAGACAAACAAAGACAAAGTCAAACAAAGACAAAGACGAACAAAGACAAAGACAAACAAAGAAAAAGACGAAGAGGGTTGCATGAGAGTAGAGTGGGTAGAAAGAAGAACATGATACAAGTTTTGTCTGAGAAAGAATGCGATTCAAGAAGATAAGAGGTGGCAAATGACTTTGCATTTAAATTCTTGGAGATTGTAGCTGTGAGGGAACAAGTATACGGATTAGAATTCCACAGGCGGGAAGTGCGAGCGATGAAGCTACTATAGTATGATTGTTTTAATTGTCAAAAGTTGAGACCTAGCTGCTAGTCTAGTAGCTCGACTAGATTCATGCAGAGGGCGCACCAGGGAGCTAAGCTCATCGGATCAGAAGCCGTGAAAGTATTTGTAGATTGTTTAGACAGAGGGAAGATATATTAATTCGGCGAGAGAGTGACTGGAGTTGAGCTACCAGGCCGGGATCAATTACGTTACAGATTCTTCGTTGGATTTTGTCAAGAAGCCCGAGATGAATAGCAAGGGTAACCACCAGATGTGACAGCAGTATTCAATGCACGGGAGGATGGTAGATTTATATATGTACAAGATGGATTTAGACGAGAAAAAACTTCCTGGTCATACAAATGGAACCAACCTTCCGAACAGCAGATACAGCTATGGATTCAATGTAGTCATACCACTTGAGGTCGGCTGATAGATTTAGCCAGAGGAGGTGCAATGTTTTGCTTTCAGGGAGACTAGCCTGATCCATTCTGTTGGAGATAGGGAGGTAAGAGCGGTTGTCTATGGCGGTTAAAGGATAGTAGCTTTGTTTTCAAAGCATTAAAATGTGCGAGCCATTTCTTACCCCAGTCTACCACAGATTGGAGGTACTTTTTAAGATCAGCATCGAAGTTTGCATGTATGACATGTTGTATGTCACTTGGAACTAGAAAAAGGTCCGGTTCGAAATCCCAACGTATATCGCCTGAAGGCGGCGGAGTGTACAAAGCCGGTGGCTTCACGCTCCTCAAAACTGCCCAATCAGAGGCTTGGCTGCTAGATGTAATTTATTTTCATGCCCAGGGCGAAGTATCTTTATGTACTTGTTTTTTAGGATGTTGTATATTTTTAAAAATAGGGGAAAAATGGGTTTCCGTTAGTTTTATGGTCTTTACTACCAATGATTATCTGAATGGTTTTATTTCTGGGTGATAAATATCATAAAATTTCATCACCAGTGTGAGTTAGAATAAAATTACTTCTTCCTTTTTTTTGAACACTCATCAATATTTATCTAACGTTTGTTTCTGTCTGAGTTATATATTTCTAAACGAAGGCAAAGAAAAGTATCCAACCCGACTTACCTCCTAGAATAGGAGTAAATTATCAAGAATCAGAATTATTTAGAACTAGCAGTATAACCCGGCGTTGCTCGCGTGTAATGAAAGCTTTAAAACTGATCCATGGTCCTGGAGCTCAGATTCTTTGGACATTGGCACGAAAGACTAAAAAGCAATAGTTGTTTCAAATTAAAGCGAAACCGTAGACTGAAAGAAATATATATATATATATATATATATATATATATATATATATATATATATATACTACCGGCTATAATTATTAGGCCACCTCAGTTTTTTAAAAGAAATGATGTATTTCATACTATTTTTATTATTTATTGTCAAGTGGAAAATTCCAAATGAAAATAGAATGGTTATTATTACTTTGCAAAATTTTACAAGGCAAAGAATTAAAGATGAACTCGTCCGAATCACGGTAAATTTTCTTCATTCTTTTATTGATGAAACTGCATTATAGGTAATTATTAAATAATTATAAATTCATTTGATACGCATGTTATTGCGCAGTATTAACAAAAGAACCATTCTATTTTCATTTACAATTATTCACTTGAGAGTAAATACTAAAAAAATAGTACAAGTACATCATGTTTTTAAAATACTGGGGTGGGATAATTATGGCCGGTAGTGTGTATCACTGATTCACTAATGGATTAGAGCACTCTGGCTATTGGGCATGTATAATGTCAATATACATGCTAAAAAGGCTGCCTTTATCTACCGAACGCCTATAGCCCAGAGGTAAAATCGCCGACTGACGCCAATTCGTTCGGGTTTCAATCCTGGGTTAAAAGCAATCGGAGTCTAACCGTACTGATGAGCTGTGATACAGCAAAATTGATCTGTCTGCGGATGACTATATATTTGTGATGTGTGTGTACATGCATATTCCAAAGGATTTAATGTATTTAATATTTCCTTTTACTATAAACGCTAGATCTAGTAAATACACGTGCTTGAGCAGACATCTCTAACTTTTTGACAGCATAATTATCTACCAGCTTTCGATTTTTGAGAATTTGTAAGAGGGGAATATTTTTATTGAAGTCTCTCACCACCCGAAAGATACCTAAGCTAGTAGACGGCAGTTATACTCTTTAAAATTAGAGAAATCAACTCAAAAACGTGTATCTATTAACCATGGCCTGTATAGCGATAATAAATCGTATAACATATATATATATATATATATATGTATATATATATATATATATATATATATATATATATATATATATATTATTAATTATAATTTAGAACATGTACAAATTATCATCTCCTACAAAATGTACACTTTGCAGTAGATGATAAGCTGTACATATTCTAAATTATAATTTATAATAAATATTCATAGCTGCATTTTGTATTGAGCACTGTTTTAAATTAATGTTTTGAACGTTGTTATTTTTTTCTTTGTTACTTATTTACTTGGAGATTATATATATATATATATATATAATTATATATATATATATAAAGTAATAAGCGTAGAAATACAATAGTGCATTACTTTCATTACAGGAAGTACATCGCCGGAAGTTTCAGTAAAGGAAAAAAATCGACAAAAAATCGATCGAAATTTGTTGTCCTACGCCGAAAGACATTCAGCAGTTAATTACATGACTGCATTAGAGTTACGGGAGAGAAAAAGTGCGAGATATAGTTCGTCTTTTTTATGGACTTTCAAATCAAAAAAGGGATTTTTCTTCAATAACTAATTGTTGATTTGAGTTCAGCATAAACATTTGCACAGAAATAATACTATTTTGGATAAATTTGAAGGGGGAAAGGCCGTCGGCACCTAAAACGAAAATTTACCTTTTTTTGTGGTCGCTTTACATTCCAACTACCCAGATCGTTTCTGTTGATAAAAATCAAGAGCTAGTAAAAAAAATTAGCTACCAGCAAGATTCGAACGCATTTCACTTTTTACGTGTAATGTTTGCGTGTTCAGACAAATTCTTTATCGATAAAACGACAAACATTCGTTACGGCACTAAAAACCTTACTATAATAACTATTCGTGTTGGGTCGAATGATATCGTAAATAGTTTCGATGATAAGCAACGAAAATTAATATTGATTTCTTCTGTTTCAGCTAGTAATAAATTAAAGATAATATAAAAACTAATGGACGTACAACAGTATTTGCGCTGAAAAGCAATTGAAATTAAGATATAGTATCAGTGAAAAATGAGTAATGGCTGAAACTATTTTATCGAATCAATAAAAATGATATACTATTACTATTAATTTAAATAAAGAAACTATTGACTCGGAACAAAAATTTGCAGCACTTTTTAAGTGAATTTCGCAGACAACATTTAAATATTTGTGCAGAGAGTTTTTTAAACACATATGTGCCATTTTTTTCCGCTACTTTCCGCTATCTTTGAGGCAGCTTCAGGATTCGATCTTCGCAGAAATTGGCATCTTTCAGAGTAATGAAATAGTCTAAGCAGTTTTACAGTCTTCAAAAGAACTGAAGTTCTAAGTAAGACCATTTTGTTGGGGTCGAAATATGTAGTAATCTGAAGTTAAAAAGTCTATGGGCGAAGTTGGATATCCCATCCAAGTTGTACTCATTTCTGCTGAGTCTCACGTGACCTCTGCTATGTAGCGGAAATGCCCTAGTTGCCTTTAAGGAAAAATTACCTTTAATTTCTTCTTTTTTTTTTTATTATTATAATTCAACCCGCCCTAAGATGAGCAGTATCGTAAGCGGTTCATATGGTCAGAAAATTTAGCCATGTCTGGACTAAATGTTTTTCCTTTAACACTGCTATTATTTTAACTAACTTCACTTCCTCAGCAATATTTGTTTAAAAAAAACATTGATCAGAATTTAAAAAAAACCTAATCTTATGAACAAAGCGAATTTATATACGTTTTTTGTTCTTCAAAAGTTAAAGATATTAAACACTAGTTATTAGATTGTTTATTTATAAGAATAGTTTTGTATTTAAATTCTAAAAACTAAGACAATTAAAACTAATGCAATATTTTTCATTTACTAATTTATAAAGAAATAAATATGAAAAAATATTTAATTCATAAAATTACAAACATTTAATAAATTATTAAAATTACAGTGTTTACATTATTCGGAGTATTGTCCGAATAATGTAAACACTGTTGCTTGTACGACATTTCGGCCGTTGTACGCTCCGGCCTTCTTCAGATGCTAGGAATTTCGAACCGAACTGAACTGTTAATTATTCACCACTGCCGTAGCTTGGTATTCAACTCACAACTCCTTGGGTCAAGTTACAAGAACTAACCAACGTCTTTGTGTCGTTAAGAACAACTGAATTTTGGGGACTTATAAACCCTTTTTTACCAGAATTCATATTATAATTCTTGATGCTAGTGGTTTTCTTTAGTATTTTTTATGTTAATAGACAAATACTAAATCTTTATTATGTACAATTTTATAAATAAAGATGCTTTGCCAACCATTAAAAAAAATAGTGTATTTATTCGAATGCTTATTATTTTTGTATAAATTCTCAAGAACAACAAATATATATATATATATATATATATATATATATATATATATATATATATATATATATATAAATTCACTTTCATATGCTTAGGTTTTATCAAAATTATAATAATCGCTTTTTAAAACAATAAACATTGCTAGGGAGTGAAGGCAGTTAAAATAATAACAGTGTCAAAGAGAAATCCACTCTTTTGACACAGTCTTTTCGCGGACATGAGGGCCCAAGTTTGCCAAATAATTTATAATTAATTTGTATAACATTTACTACGGACGTGGGTAACATTTTCCGGCCAGTGGGTTTAGATACAACTCATTTCAAGGAGAATCGTTTAAACAATAAATTCAAGATAATTTTTCGTTGAAGATAACTATCAATTTCCCTACATACCAGACATCACGTGTGACCTTGCAGAAATTACTAGAGTTTGGCTGGTACCTTTTAATCATCATCATTTATCCATCACACCCAGATGGTGCATAGGGCAGCAATCATCATCATCATCATCATCATCATCATCATTTATCCATCACACCCAGATGGTGCATAGGGCAGGGCAATCATCATCATCATCATCATCATCATTTATCCATCACACCCAGATGGTGCATAGGGCAGCAATCATCATCATCATCATCATTTATCCATCACACCCAGATGGTGCATAGGGCAGCAATCATCATCATCATCATCATCATCATCATTTATCCATCACACCCAGATGGTGCATAGGGCAGCAATCATCATCATCATCATCATCATTTATCCATCACACCCAGATGGTGCATAGGGCAGCAACATCATCATCATCATCATCATCATCATCATCATCATCATCTATCCATCACACCCAGATGGTGCATAGGGCAGCAATCATCATCATCATCAGCAGCATCATTTATCCATCACACCCAGATGGTGCATAGGGCAGCAATCATCATCATCATCATCATCATTTATCCATCACACCCAGATGGTGCATAGGGCAGCAATCATCATCATCATCATCATCATCATCATTTATCCATCACACCCAGATGGTGCATAGGGCAGCAATCATCATCATCATCATCATCATCATTTATCCATCACACCCAGATGGTGCATAGGGCAGCAATCATATCATCATCATCATCATCATTTATCCATCACACCCAGATGGTGCATAGGGCAGCAATCATCATCATCATCATCATCATCATCATTTATCCATCACACCCAGATGGTGCATAGGGCAGCAATCATCATCATCATCATCATCATCATTTATCCATCACACCCAGATGGTGCATAGGGCAGCAATCATCATCATCATCATCATCATTTATCCATCACACCCAGATGGTGCATAGGGCAACAACTTTTTGTTGCTGTAACAAACTGTTTTTTTAAGGGGCAGGGTTGTTAGCCCTGCACCCAACCCCCAAACCTGGAGGACCGGTGGACCATTCTTGGTCCTTACGTTTACAGCACCTGGTATTCCCAAATGGTCACCCATTTAAGTACTGACCAGGTTCGATGTCGTTTAACTTCGGTGATCGGACGGGAAACGGTGCGTTCAACAGGATATAGCCGTAGACCCGGTACCTTTTAATAATTCCCCCATACTCACCAGACATTGCAACTTCAGTTTACCACATATTTGCCCTCTCACAAATAAATGTCTTAATTGTAAGAATTTTTAAATATTATAACTAATATTGATAATCTACTGTATTTCATTTGCTGTCGTGTAAGGCGTCACTGTTTCCAGAAAAAGAAAAATTCGGCTTTCAATCTGCCTGTATGAGAATTTAATATCGTGAAAAGCAACAATATGACAAACACAAAAGTAATCAATAACGAAAAGACTTAATCTTAGAGAACATTGCAGCTTAAAAGCAATGTTGTATTTTTTTTGTAATGTATAAAGTCTAATTTGAATCCAAGAATAAAATAATTGATTCACTCGACAGAAAAAAATTACTACTCAACTATTAGGGAAACATATCGATTCAATGTTTGGAATTTTACAGTAGTTAAATAAAGTATAAATATCACAGATATGCAAATAATATATAGGCTCTGTTCATGCAACGCCACACTCTGGTGGACATTATTTTCATGAGACAATAAAAAAAAATCGGTGAAAGTATGTTGCAGAATAATACCCTACCGAAACTTTAAATGTGCCAATCGTTCACCTTAACGCATCCCATTAGAATTTCAAGCTAGAAAATACCAGTTTGGATGAAATATAGTTTCATTTTCTACTGCCTATCAACCCTTTGCAGGCTATTGAAAGCTATAAATTATTTCTAGATTGTAAGAACCTTTTTGGAGATAATGATACAAAGCTTAATAATTAACCCCTAGCTTTGGGGAGATAGCGGTGAATTCACACCTTTCTTCAGTATTTGTATCTCAGAGAATATAACTGATCAAATAAAATTAGGACTTGGCTCATCGATTAACAATTCTGATTCAATATCGATACTGTCTCTTAGATTTTTACATCATACGTCGGTAAATTTTTGTTTTGTTCCCCGAAGGCCTTTATCCCTTTCAAATCTTTCCAAAACATCCTTATTTCCGTGCAAAAGTAAATGCTGAACTCAAATCGATAATTGTTTATTGACGAAACCTACCTTTTTTCAATTTTACAACCAGAAATTTATCGAACTTCTTTTCGCTGTTTATCTCACCCCGTAACCACGGTTCAGAAACATGTTAGTCACTGCAGAATGACTTCACGCGTAGTTTGCCGATTTTTCGACCAGTTTACTTCCTTTTTGCAACTCATACGGGGAAATTGAGTTCCGAACCCAAACCAATCGCAGAGTAATTGCTCAAAGGAAGTAAAATGCCCCAAGTCATTCAGCGGTGAATCAGAAATGAGAACGGTGAATCAGATATGAGAAGGGGTGAGATATAGTCCGACTTTTTGTGGTCGATAACAGGAAAAATGGTAGGTTTCTTCAATAAACAATCATCGATTTGATTTCAGCATATACATTTGCACACAATTAAGGAAGTTTAGGAAAAATTTGACGGGGTAAAGGCCTTCGGGGAACAAAACAAAAATTTACCCATACGTCTTTAATGAATCTCTGAAGAAGCTTGTTAAAGTAAAAGATGTTAAATTAAAGCTCTCTATATATTATGGCGTTAAGGAGATTTTTTTTAATATAATAGGCCATGCTTTTAAAACAAAAGCACCAGTCGACCGGTTTCGAACCCTCCCATCAGAACTGTAAAACGGATAAAAATTATGAAAAATGGGGGAAATGAATGAAGGGAAGGGGGAAAATTTTTGATTTCTGATAAAAGTTTTTACATCTAATATATATATATATATATATATATATATATATATATTTTAATTCAGATACTTCAATCCAAGGGAAAAAAGCAGGAAGGTAAATTCCAAAAAACCCGATCCTAATTAATATTAAAAATTTATTTTAATATTAAAAAATGATACAGGAAGAGAGCTCCATGTAATAAAATATTACAGAGCAAATATATATTAAAAAAGGATTAATTCAAAGATGTTGAATGGCCATTTTGATATGAAGATCCCCACGGGGAACGACACATCACCTCAGCAACAGAAAAAAACGGTTTCTGAAAGGTTTTTTCTGTTGCTGAGGTGATGTGTCGTTCCCCGTGGGGATCTTCATATCGAAATGGCCATTCAACATCTTTGAATTAATCCTTTTTTAATATATATATATATATATATATATATATATATATATAAACTGTATCTTTCCTATTTTCGAATAAAGTGTTGAGTAATTTGCTTGAAGTTGTGGACCAACTGACTGAAATTCATTTTGTAATCTTTGTTCAAGAACTTTTGACATTATCAAGAACCAATGTAGTGTCTATTTTGTAGTTAGAATTTCTTTGTTTACACTCTGGTATTCTTTGGGAAGCTGTCAATTTGAAATGGTCTAGCGTAACAACTTTTGGGAATGATGTCCTCAACTTCAAACACAATACTGAACACCATATTGGAAAATTGGAAAAATACAAGAAAAAAATTAAACAAACAGACATTATCAAACTTGTGTGTGTGTATGTTATCTGCAAATGATCTCCGAGTAAACAAGTGTAAATCTCTGCAGGGATGGGAGCAGGGTGGGCAGGAATTGAGTTTCAATTTTCACAAATCAACATTCCTTTAGAGGTATGGCAGAACGGTAAACTGTGTGGGGAAGAAACCTCAGACGGAAAACCTTCGACCTGGTGAACTTATTTTTATCCTATCACTTTAGGCGATGGAATATGAACCATTGGTTTAAAGGCTTAGGTAGATAACGCCCCAACCGTATTTTACAAAGTCTTCACTAGTTCAAGCCTGAGTGCTATCACATTTCCCTGCACATGTCGCAAAGGCACCCCTAAATTGTCGCTGTCGTCGCAAAATCTGGGTGATGACGATGATGTGTTTACTCAAATATTCATTTTGAAGAAGAAAAAAGCAAAAAAACAAAAACAAACAAACAAACAAACAAAAACAAAAATAAAACAAAAAAACAAACAAAAATAAACACAAAAATGGATTTTTTTTTTAATCATTTCACCCCGAGCAAGGCAGAAATGCCACTGATGAACGGGGTTGGGCTACATAACTGTAAAAAGATTAATTAGAAAAGAGAGAAGTATAAACTAGTTAGAAATGAGCAATAGAAAGCTGAAAAAGCAGGTGCAATGACAGATGCATAGGTGGAGAGAAAGGGAAGGATATACGGGGGTGGGGAAAGAGCTAGAGTCCAGTGGTTAATAGATGAGTATTGACATTGCATTTAAATTTCGGGTGGTTGTAGCCGTCAGGAAAGCAAGAATATGGGAGCGAGTTCCACAGGCGAGAAGTGCGAGAGAAGAAGCTGCAGGAGTAGAATTGTCGTCTGCATTTGGCTAACCTGACTGTGAATGGGTGGGACCCAGTTGCCAGTCTGGTTGCACGAGTGAACACCTTTTGAGGAGGCACCAGTGACTTAAGTTCGTTGGAGCAGAAGCCATGAAAGTATTTATAGAACAGACAAAGCGAGGCCACATTTCGACGGTGGGGAAGTGGCTGCAGTCGAGCCGCCAGATCAGTATCTATCACATAACAGACTCTCCTTTGGAGGCTGTCGAGAACACTGAGGAGAACGGCAGAGGCGCCTGACCATAAATGGCAGCAGTACTCCATGCACGGACGGATGGTTGACTTGTATATATGCAGGATGGATTCAGGCAGAAAAAAACATCCTGGGTCGACATAGTGACCCAACCTTCTTCGCAGGAGATTTAGCTATGGATTCAATATAGTGGTTCCATTAATTTAAAAATAATACAGCTTGTTATTTTTATTTAATTGGGAATAAAATATTATCTATTTCAGACAAGTACGAGTTCAGAATCCTGTCGAATTCTTTTAATTCCCTTACACACGAATAACCTTGGAAAAGGTTTTAATTCATCTCTTCTCCTTCTAGGATGTGCGTTGTGGTGCATTGGATATCGGCTCGGAACGAGAAATCGGGAAGCCGAGTTCGAATTCCAGCCAAATTCATTGCATTCACTTACGCGCAAATACCCTTGGGAAAGGTATAAATCCGTCTATTCCTTCCAGTTATGGGTTAAATAACAGGACAGATTGGGTTCTGTAGCCTTGGTCGGCAACCAGTCTACCGCAGGAAGTAATGCCAACCTACTGCGGAATAATCATCTGCCCAGTCAGTCATGTCTCTTTTGAGACATGATCGCCCCAGCATGTATCACGTATGGCACTTAACTGACTGATTATATTAATAATATTATTATACTATTAAGTTTTATATTTACGTCCTCCATGTGTTTCTTAATTCTAAATATTTTAACATTTTTGTGGTGCAGAGGATATTGACATGGAACGAGAAATCGGGGAGCCGAGTTCAAATTCTAGTTGAATTCATTGCACTCACTTACGCGCAAATACCCTTGGGAAAGGTATTAATCCATCTCTTCCCTCCAGTTATGGGTTAAATAACAGGACAGATTGGGTTCTATAGCCTTCATCAACCAGTCTACCGCAGAAAGCAATAGCAACTTACTGCTGGATAATCTCCTTTCCAGTCAGTCATGTCTCTTTCGAGACATGATCGTCCAAATGTGTATCATGTATGGCACTTAACTGACTGATATCATAGATATGTGTCATGTCATAGATTTTTGCTTTACTATTGCGTTAGCGTAGATGAGTGACGTAAATGCTTATTAATGGAAAATGATGGGTACATTTCGACTTACACGGAAAATCGCGTTATGACGTATCGTAAGAAAGAAAGTCGGTCCTAAGTCGAGAATCCCGTGTATATTAATCAGAATAAGACAATAGGAATAATTTATTCAAACAAAGATTCATTAAAAGTCCAATGATTTACGAATCTTCTACTGTTAAAGATGTAACGATGTAATATCCACTCTTTCATACGGTAGTGAATATTCCTGAAATTTCCTGAAAGATGAAGAATAGATAAGAATTTTCTGTCGACGAATGTGGACAGAACATATGAATGGTTAGGAAGTTCTAAGGAATGTAGGAACAACAAAAGAACTAACAATCTGATAAGAGATAGTAGAATTTTTTGAGACACCTGGAATGAAGTCCTGGCGAAACCAGCACACACAGGGTATACAGAAGGCAAAAGAAGCAAGAATAACGATCGAGTGAATTGAATTCGAGTGAATCAATGATAGAACAGACAGAAAAGGGTGGTGGGAATAAGTAAAATAACTACGGAGAGCAACAAGCGACAGGAAGTTGTGGAGACCCGTGATCATTTATTTCCCGAAAAACTGTTACATAAAACAAAGAATAAATTGCTGACTGCAGATAAAGACAACGTATATATTTGAGAGTTTGTGTTGCAAAGGATATCGGCTCGAAATGATAAATTGGAGAGCTGAGTTCGAATTTCAGTCGAATTCGCTGCATTCACTTACGAGCAAATAACGTAGGGAAAAATATTAATCTATCTCTTCTTTCTCCAGTATGGGTTGAATAGCAGAACAGAATGGGTTCTCTAGCCTTGTTTGGCAACCAGTCTATTGCAGAAAGAAATGGTAAAATACTGCTGGAAAATCTTCTGTCTAGTTAGTCATGGTTCGAAAGAGACATGATCGCTCAAGCGTATATCACGTATGGCACTTGACTGACTGAATTAAAATTGATAGAAGACAGATAACGGACTGTTTATATACAGCTTATTGTATACATTTAGTAAAAGATAAAAGATACTATACATATGAAAATAAATTGGAGAAATTTATAAATCTATCTGTAATAATTTATTTTGTGAATATTATAAATATTCAACTCATCAGACCGAAATTTTAAAATATTTTAAGAAATTTCGGTCTAATAAAATTAATATTTTTAATATTAACAAAATAAATTATCACCAATGGATTTATAAACTTTTCGATTTTATTTTCATTATAATATTTTGCTAACTTCTAACAGAGTACTCATCGGATTAAGATCTCCTGTGAAATTAACCTTCCAATTACAAAGGATACTGTTTAATTATATATATATATATATATATATATATGTGTGTGTGTGTGTGTGTGTGTGTGTGTGTGTGTGTGCGTGTGTAGCAATAAAAGATGAACCTATCAGTTAAAACTAATAACTCATAGTAAAGTGTTTTTCGAGTCAATAAAAATATTAAAGAGTCAACAATTCAGCGTGGAATAAAGTGAGACAGACAAAAAGATAATATCAGAAAGTTACGTATGAAATCATTTTGAAACATTTTTGATACCCTAAAGATAAAACGTTGTTCCTGAACGACAAGCATTAGAGATATGTGATACATGTTCAAGTCTGATTCAAGGATATGGCTGTGTTCTAATTTTCATGAGTTTACTATAAGAACTGAAAAATCGATTGGCATGAAAATATACTTATACAAAATAGCAAAGTAAAAACAAAGGCATACAATTAGTTTATGTTATCATGAGTCCAATACGGAAAGAAAACTACAAGACCTTCTACAGAAGGTAGCTGAAAAGAGTGACAAGAAAGGACTACAAATAAACTGTAAGAAAACCGAATGCATGGTCATCAGCAAAAAGAGCAGCCAAAAGTGCCAAATACAGGTGGGGGATACTAAAATAAAAAAGGTACAAAAAATTAAATACATGGGAAATGTTCTAACAGAAGACGGAAAGTGCAACACAGAGATCTGAAGTCGAATTGGCATAGCATAAGATGCATTCCAGAAGTTGAGTAAAGTATTCAGGAACAGGAAAATTTCGCTAGAAACAAAGAAGAGAAAACTGGATTGCTATGTGAAGTCAGTTCTTCAATATGGCAGTGAATATTGGACAATATCATCAAAGATTAAGGAACAACTTGAAGCAACTGAAATGTGTTTTTACAGAAGGATGCTGTGGATATCATGGACCGAGCATGTGAGCAATGATGAGGTCTTGGAAATGATGGAAACGAAAAGGAAATTAATACTGAGCATCAGGAAGAGACAGCTAAAGTTCCTGGGGCATGCAATTAGGAAGGAAGGCTTAGAGAACCTGATACTAGCAGGCTTGATAGAGGGAAAAGGAGACAGGAGAGAGCAGCGGATAACATATTTAAAGGGCTTGATCAGGTGGATGACTGGAACGGGGGTTGCGTGGTGTTAGAGGGGAAAGCGTGCTAAAAGCCATCAGGGGTAAGAAGATCTGGAAAGTCATGATCGCGTACGTCCTGAAAGGACAGGGCACATGGAAATAGAAGTACTTTTTAAATTGTATATTACTGACATAGCGCTCTAAGCCGTTTTTCGCATGGCATCAATTGTATCCAATAAGGCATATTTAATTCAGAATTATAACATTTATTAAAACACATCAGTATGAATTTAATCAATTATTTTCTCTATTTTCTGAAAATACCATGGACGGCATAGCAACAAGAGCAACGAGGAAGTTTTTATAGAAAACAGAAATAAGAAGCAAACTTATACTTATCAGAAAGAGATAGTTTAAATTCTTTTGGACAAATTCGAGTAGATAGACTAAACTAATTAGAGTAGATAGACTAAACTATCGCCCGGTTCACACTCCACCCACGTCTATTGAACAGGTGAAGAAGATCATCCCTTGTTCCCTGTTTAGGATGTGGTTTCCGGTTTTCTCTGTTCCAATCTTTTCACTCTTACGTAGCCCCTTGCACATAAGTGGCGTTACCGCCTTGCTTGGGGTGATATGATTTAAAAAAAAAAACATAAGGAAAAGTTGCTTGGAAAACAAGACTCTCACAAGGCATTGAAAGCAAGAGACAGAGAAAAAGCAGCGAGTAACCTACCTAACGAGCTTATGCATATAAATGAGTCAGAGAGTTGGTGAAAAGAGTAAAAAAAGGATAAAAAGTCGTGGAGAGCCATAATAGCTCACGTTCTGAAATGATAATGCATAAATACTGATGATTGCAATTGATAGTATTAACTTTCCTGATAATGACTAGATGTGCTCGAAAGTTCTCAACTGAAGTTAAGCTACGTCGTGCCTGGTCAGTACCTTGAGAAAGTTATTGACCTAGTTCTTCTTTCCTAGCTATGGGTTAATTAGTAAGACTTGTATCATTCATTATTATAAACAAAAGAAAGAAAAATTCTTAGAAAAAATATATTTTCTGGCTTTAGTCAACCTGCAAAGGGTTGACAATTCGGAAAAAACGAATCAGCCACTCAACAATCCCTGAAGAATTCAATCAGCATGAAACTTAGAATGGTGCTAAGATAAACACAATGCATATTAGTGATTGATATCGAGGAATTGGTGTGCTTTATAATTGAAACTTATATATATATATATATATATATATATATATATATATATAATGGATTTATTATCCGACATTATTTCATATTACACGAAATATTACTTTGTGGATACCCACATTTGAATAGATATTCTGCTTTTTATAAAGTGTAAATTACGTCTACCGGCTTATTCATTCGAGAGTCTTAATATATAAAATGTAGTAGAGCACAATTACTGTATTTTTCTCTGGAATTCGCCGTCGGTAAACGTAATTTTCTCTTTACTACTTAGAAAACATGGCATCAGTTCAAACTCGAGTATCCACAAAATAACGTTTGAAATTAGAAAATTATACATATAATTAAAATTCTAAAACAAACCAAAAGCATGATGACATTCGACAGAGCTTTGATATAATAATAAAGTATAAATCATTAGAGTGTATTATGCATTAGTTCACAATTTATATATATATATATATATATATATATATATATATATATATATATATATATATAATCATATAATTAAATTTGCTTTTTAATAAAAAAATACATAGCGACACGTAAATTTCTGTTTCGAGATTTCTATCTCGTCATCAGGCAATGTTAGATCATAGTTGTGAAAATGATTTTCATTTAAATATAAGATTTTTTAAATGAAAATCACACAACTATGATCTAACATTGCCTGACGACGAGATAGAGACCACGAAACATAGAAATTTCCGTGTCGCAATGTAATTCTAATTAAAAAACATATTTAATTATATGATTGTATTATGCTATTGTATTGACCACTTAAAAAGAAAAATTAAATACCAGGGAACTCAGAATTGTAAAACTGTTGTTACTGTTTACCTGGATATATATATATATATATATATATATATATATATATATATATATATATATATATATCCTGTGTATTTCACAGTTTTTAACATGCAAAGAAATATAGCCATAGATCATTAGCCCATAGGTATTCTAATGGCGTTGTTAAAAACTAGAATATTTTGCTAAAATTAACAAATACAATGATTTTATTTATGTCTTGAATTATTTTCACAAAATTTATTCTTAATTCGTAGCTAAATAAACGGATAATAATTTCTTGAATATAAACAACTTAAATATGGCCGTCATCTTTTGCCAACTTGGATAATATAGTCTTTGTTCTTAAAAAGCAAGACTTATTAAAAATATTTTATGTATACGTCGCAGCCAATGATAAATTCCTCACGAGTTAAAATATGGTGTTATTCAGACAGTTTAATCAAGAGTTAAAAAATCTGATAGATCTCAACATATGTATTTGATTGTACTCACCCTGTGAAGCCTGTAGGCAAAATCTATCACGTAAAGTTCCTTTTCGGTAAATTTCCTGCAAGTTTCGATCGGACGCTGGGCAAAATGATCGAATTCGATCTTTCTCGTGTATTCGGTGATCAGCGATCGCCGCAAGACTGAATGGTTATCCTTCGGCAGTGAAAAAAAAAGTAGGGTTATAAAGAACGTTTTATTGAATTGAGCGGGTGGGAACTTTCATGAGGAGGGAGGGTGATAAAGATTGTAAGAGAGAGGGTGAGTTGGGTAAGGAGCAAATGAGAAGGTGTGTACGCGAGAATAACTGCGAGACGAGATAAAATGAGTAGGAGGAGAAAGGGGTAGGTTGGAGGAGAATACCTGGGGGAGAAATTAAGAAGGTAGTGGGAGCTTAAGGCAGGGAGGAAAGCATGATAAAATAGAACGAAAAATAAAGAAGGGCGGGAAAGAAAAAGAAAAGCAGAATAAAATTTTAAAAAGAGATGACCATAAGTAAAGAGAAGAAAGAAAGTAAAACGAAAGTAAGAAGGGGACAATAGAAGAAAAGAAAGAAAAAAAATGAGAGGATGAAAGAATGAAATAAGAAAGAAAGAAGAAAAGAAAGAAGGAAATAGAAAGAAAAAAGAAAGAATGAAAGAAAGAAGGAAATAAGAAAGAAAGAAGGAAATAAGAAATAAAAAATGATAGAAAGAAGGAAAAAAGAAAGAAAGAAAGAAAGACGATGAGAAAGAAAGACGGAAATAAAAAAAAGAAAGAAAGAAGGAAATAAGAAAGAAAGAAGGAAATAAGAAAAAGAAAAATGAAAGAAAGAAAGAAGAAAATAAAAAAGAAAGAAAGAAGGAAGTAAAGAAAGATATAGCAATAGGAAAAAAACAAAACAGACAGACAGGTATAAAAAAAGAAAAGAATGTAGAACGGCGTCAGAATTAAATGAAAAATAAAATTTAATAAGAAGGAAACGAATGAGTGAATTGAAAAAGTAGGGAAAAAGAAGGAAAAAATAGGGTCAAGAAAAAAAGCAAATGGTAGAAGACAGGAACAGCGAAACAAGAAAAAAGTAGAAAAAGAAAAGAATGAAAGAAAAAAAGAATAACAAAAGGAAAGAAAAGACGAAGCCTGAAGAGAACAGAAAAAAATGTTTAGATTGATTGGTTTTACGACGTCAACAATTGTTAGGTTATTTATAGTCGAATAATATATGGGGCACCCAGTGAAGATCGTACTCACTTACACAGTCGTAATGCTCAATCAGCCAAGCCACACTATTTTCTCGCTTTGTTCAGTTGATTTTACGACGTCAATCGCTGTTGGGTTACTTAGTGCTGACTTTTGTACGGGACACCCAGTGAGAATGACACTTACTACACAGAAGTAATGATCAATCACATGAGCGTTTTTGGTCATTACTTGACGGTATGGTACAATGAATAAGAAGAAAAGTGGAGATATAGCAAAAATGAAGAAAGAAAAGTAGGAAGACGTACATAAAGAAAAAAAACGAAGACATGGAAAAGAACTAAAGATGAAAATGAAAATTGAAGATAAAAAGAATCGTCAGTTTGGGAAGAAGATGGTAAATACAAGAAAGAATTCTTCAAACTGATAAACGAGCTCATCTTTTGAAGAAAGTTTACTTTGGATTAATTAATTATTTTTACGGATTATCAACCTTTTTTCAGGTTAATTAAAGCCAGAAATATTTTTTAGATTGTAAGAAATTTTTTTTAATCATTTCACCCCAAGCAAGGCGGTACTGCCACTGATGGGCAGGGGCTACATAAGAGAGTTAGGTTTAGGCAAGAGGAGAATAAAGACAAAAACGAACCAGCTACAGGGGGTGAAAGAGAAAAGACAAGAGAAGAATGTGAACACAGGAGTGAAGACAGTTGCGAAGTTAGAGAGATAGGAAAAGAACAAGATACACGGGGTGATGTGGAAAGGGCTGGATTTAAGTGGATAAGAGATGGGAATTGACTTTGCATTTAAATTCCTGGGGGTTGTAGCTGTCAGGAAACCAAGTGAATGAAATGGAGATCTACAGGTGAGAAGCGCGAGAAAAGAAGCTATAAGAGTAGAATTGTTGCCTGCATTTGGTTGATCTAACTGTAAAAGGGTGGAATCTTGTTGCCAGTCTGGTTGCTCGAGTAAATTCTTGTGGAGGGGGTATCATTGACCTAAGTTTTCGGAGCAAAAGCATGAGAATATTTATAGAAGAGACAGAGAGAAACCACATCCCGCCGATGAGAAAGTTGCTGGAGTTGAGCTGCCATATCGGGACCAATCATATTACAGATTCTCCTTGTCGAGAACACTGAGATATTTATCTGATAACTGATACAAGTCTTATTAATTAACCCATAGATAGAGGAGAAAAGGTGAATATAGCGTTCCCAATGGTAATATGTGTGTAAGCGAATATAACGAGCCTGAGTGAAATCAAAATTCGTCTCTTCGATTTTCAAATTCGAATCGTTATACATTGCACTACACACAAATCCAAGTTTACAATACCTGGCATTTTCAAGTTATCACCCATCAAAGTACTGACTAAGCTTAAGTTAGTCGATCGTACGAGAACCAATGTTTCCACGTGATACGGTTGTAACCCTTCGTTAAGATTAAGCATATTATGATATTAGTGAATTAATATATAACATGTGCTATTCACAACAGCTGATTTAGTTTTCTAAGGCATTGATATCCGAACTGAATCATTGATTCATTGATTGATTCATTTTCTAAAGCTCATCGTACATTTTCGCAATTTATTTTTAAGCCAGAAAATATTTTTAGATTGCAAGATTTTTTTTTTCTTTGGTGGCAAGGTCATAAAAACGCTTTAGTCTGACAAATTAACTCACAGCTGGTCCTGGGTATGACAACAAACTGCATTTGGCAGCAACACCTCTGATTGGGAGGTTGTGAAGAGCATGGAACCACCTTTTAATTGCCGTTGTTCGCAGGTCCACCGTGACCCAGGGTGGTAGCATCTGTTAGGGTCCTAGGTATCGGCAAATAGTTTATCCCCAAACTGGGGTCAATCACTATGAAAATATCAAAATAGACTTTTACAATAAAAATTCCAGTAATACATTTTGGAAGGAAAAAATATTACTAGCAATGCATTTTTGAAAGAAAAATATTACCAGCAATATATTTTCGAAGGAAAAAACATATTATGAGCAATACATTTTTGAAAAAAAATTACCGGCAATCCATATTTGAAGGAAAAAAAGAATATTACCAACATCATTTTTGAAGGAAAATAAGATATTACCAGCAATACATTTTTTGTGGGGAAAAAATACATCCCATCTATACATCTGACTCAACAAAAACCACCTTACAAAATACGTCAAAGAAAGCTAATCTACAAAGTTATTTCTTACAAAGAATATACATTCTATTCATGCAAATCTATAGTAAAAAAGTTTGTCGGCATTTAAAAAAAGACATTGAGGATGATATACCGTAAAACAAAGCAAAGCAAAGCAAACAACACATAGTTGGCGTAGGGAGTGGATTCATGCCTTTCCCAAGGAATATTCACATGTAAGTGCATATAACAAACCTGATAACAATCGGGACTCTGATTAACAATTCTGAGCCATTACCTATTACACTACTTACTCGCATATCGAAGTTTATAGAACTTGGTATTACCAAGCTTGGCGTTGCATAAATTCGGTGAATAAGAAGAAACCGTTGTTTCAACGTTATATAGTCGTAAGCCTGATATCAGAATTGGTAATTACAGCAGTTAGAGGGCTTCAAATTATTTCCAGTATGATCTCCAAAAGGAAACTACGAAAAGCAATAATTTTCTAAGAGATTATTATTTCTATTATTATTTATTGTTTACCACCTTTCTTTGTTCCTGCACTGTCAACCATTCACTCTAGTATTTGTTATATCTTTCTGCTCCTCTTCTTTCTGAGTGTTAAGTTTTCTAGTCTCTCTTTCTTTTTAATGTGTTCCAGAAAGTTCAACTGTCCCATTCTGAAAGAAACCTTGCCACCGTTTGCTGAGATTATAGAGTTCTATTGTTTTCATAAGATTTATTCTGCACTCAAATGGAGTTAAATCTAGTTACGTGAATGCCCAAACTACACTACCACAGCGACAATACTTCTTTACCTGCACACGAAGAAGAACAAAACCATTCAATTTAGTTTGTTTTTGTTTGTTTTTGAGGCCTAACGACCTATCAATCCTTATGGGATCATTTTAAGGTCATAACCAGTGATTTTGGGGAAGGTCATTTTATTTTTACAACATTTTTCTTTTCACGATTCATTGGGATTTGTTTTTAAGAGCAGGGTCCCCAAGTCCTACCCTTGTTATTTAACCCATAACTGGAGGGAATTGACGGATTAATACCTTTTCCAAGGGTACCAGTGCTTAAGTGAATGCAGGGTATTCAACTGGAATTCGAACTCGACTCACCGATTTCTCTTTCCGAGCCGATATCCACTGCACCACAACGCACATCCGTCACTATACGCTTACAGCACCTGGTATTCCCAAGCGGACACCCATCTAAGTACTGACCAGGCTCAACGTTGCTTAACTTCGGTGATCGAGCGAGAACCCGTGTATTCAACGTGATAGGCCGTAAGCTTCAATTTAGTGCTGACTGTATTTTTCCTTATCCCTTTATCAAAACTTATAAATGTAACTTTCTTTGTGTACGTGTGTATGTGAGTGTGTGTGTATGTGTGTGTGTATGTGTGTGTCCGTTACCTATAGACTCCGAAACGATTGAACCGATTTTCTTGAAAAATTACCCTGTTTACTAAAAGCGTCTGCGAGTGTTATTAGCTAGATTTTGTGTCGAGGTACCCACGATAAATATCGAAAATCGATAATCGAAAGAAACGGGTTATAGAAGGAGTGGTCCGATTTTAATCAAATTTCATACACTCATAGACAAAGACATAATTAACGACATTCAGAAGTTTCAAGGTTGCAGTTCTTACAATATTGCAGAAAATCGATAATATATATATATAAAAGCTTTCATTACACCCGAGCAACGCCGGGCTATACTGCTAGTATATCTATACGAAAGGGTGCTGAAAAGATTCATTTCAGTAGTATATGCTGAATATGACAAAAGGACAAAACCTCAGAATTTCTTTTAATTTATTCGCTGTATATATATATATATATATATATATATATATATATATATATATATATGTGTGTGTGTGTGTGTGTGTGTGTGTGTGTGTGTGTGTGTTGTGTGTGTGTGTATATGTGTGTGAAATAAACCGTGCTCCATAACTAATACCGGAGCTCAAATATTTGTAATGAAAACGATGTAGATAGGTCAGGGGTCTGCGTCTAAGGGTTTCATACATGTTAGACCCCCAACCCTTAATCAGCGTGTCCTGGACAGAAGATTGTACACCTAAAGTGTTTGAAATTTTTAATCAGTGTTGACCCTCCTGCAGGACACATTTTTATTAAAAAATAATATATATAATTTTCATTATTTAAAACGTTATTATTAGAAAATAATCGTATTTGAAATAGATCCCCCAATTTTATTTATTTAAGTGTGTCTATCGACAAGCGCATTCGAGATATCTAAGTAGGGACAATGTACCCTGAAACACACAGGTTGATAGACGTTATACACGCTGCCTAAAATAAACATTAAAAACGAGTACCATGTGTGAAGTAATAAAAAATATCAGATTAAAAACAAATTCATTAATGCTATATATATATATATATATATATATATATATATCGGAAAATTCTAGAGATTGACGAAATGAACTTAACAAACTGCATATTTAATTTATTTGTATATAGTTAATATATATATATATATATAGGTAGGTAGGTAGGTAGGTAGGATCAGCCGGTAAGGCTACGTCAGGCTGTTTGAAAACAACCCGCCTGACGAAACCGGAAAAGGTCAAAACTATGGTAGCATAACCGGCTGATCTTCTGTAACTAAAATGCCTCAATGCTCGACATATTAAATTTTATCTTCTTTCAAACATGTATTGAGCACTTTCTAATACAACTGTTTACTATTTTAACTTTAATCTGACCCATATGTTCAGTATATATATATATATATATATATATATATATATATATATATTCTAAAGGTCAATCAGAAGTACTTGTTCCCTTATTACTAAACCCCCACCACATACACAACTGACTAGATATAAGAATAGAAATTTAAAATTAAAAATTTAATAAAAAAAACGGTTTCCAAACGATGATTTAATTAATAATTAAAAATTAAAAATTTAATAGAAAAAATATATTCCCTAAATCCAAAGTTAAGATTAAATATACAACCTTACATTAATTATAAAGACTCTACTAAAATAAAAAATTTTGGCGCCATCCACTACCGGCTCTTCTAAGAAATCCAAAGGATATAGTCTAGTCACTAGATAATAAAAACTTACAAGGTTAAATCTGTCTAGAAATCAAAGACTCTCATTAATCAACCACTTTAAAAAACACCCTCTCCAAAAATCCCAACGGTCAGAGACTTATTCCCCTATCACTAACCCCCACCAACAACTTGAACAAAACTAAACAAATATAAGGAAAGAGGATTTCCATTACTTTACACACCACCTGATGAGACATTGAAGTTTCAATGTCAAAACAAACGTATCTTTGTAGCGTATATATATATAGAATGATTATGTACATGTTCTAAAATATAATTTATAATAAATATTCACAGCTCTATATATTATATATCGAGCACTGTTTTAAATTAATGTTTTCGACGTTGTAAGAATTCTTTCTTCGTTCTGTATTCATTCGGATATATCTATATATATTGGGAAAGAACAAAAGCTCGTAACTCTTTTTATTAGCTGGGATTTGAACACGAGATTTCGTATCTGATGAAATTATGACACATATCTTTCATGTAAGTGCCATAAGACTGCAGTAGTTTGCCATTACTTTCTGCGGTAGAATGGTTGCCAACCAACGCTATAAAAATATGTTTTGCTCTTCAACCCATATCTTGAAGGAGAAGAAATGGATTATTAATTTTCCCTAGAATATTTGCGTGGAAGTGAATGCAACGAATTTAAATGGAATTCAAATTCGGCTCTCCGATTTCAAATTTCGCGCCAACATCCATTACTATATACATCTATACATGTCATATCTATTTGCACAACGCAAATAGATATGACATGTATAGATATTCTAAAAGGTGACATTTCAGAATATTTTTCTATATGATTCATGCGTACAGTGTGAGTTTCAAATGTTTTTACATTAAAAGGGAAAATGGAGGAAACTGAAATGCATTTTTGTTATTTGATACACTTTGTTCTTCAGAGATGAAAAAATTTATGCGCAAGCAAAATAAATGTGACGTTTATGTAAATAGTGCGATATCTGAGAGTAACGTTCAGAAGTGGTTATCATTTTCATTATGAGCAAAACTAAAGGCTGAGTGAAAATAATGTGCGTTACATAACACAGGACAGAACATATATAGACATGAAAAAAATAAAACGCACGCATAGATACAAATGTATATATATATTATATATATATATATATATATATATTTGTATGTGTGTGTGCGTGACTCTTCAGAAATGAATTGAGTTCTCTCGGTGACTGGCGTGTGTATACACTGCTTAGATACAACACGTTAAAATTTCCATTCTCTGATTACATGCGTCGATGACTTAGGGAGTAGCGACTCTGACTGACACCAAATCGGTCGAGTTTCGATCATGGCCAGAAGCAAGTGGATTCGTCTAGCCACACTGATGAGTTGTGATACAGCAAAACAGGTTTGTATGTGGATGACTAATATATATATATATATATATATATATACTAGCAGTATAGCCCGGCCTTGCTCGGGTGTAATGAAAGCTTTAAAACTAATCCATGGTCCTTGAGCTCAGACTCTTTGGACGTTGACACGAAAGACTAAAAAGCAATAGTTGTTTCCAGTTAAAGCAAAACCGTAGACTGAAAGAAAAATGAATGGATGTCAGTCAAATTTTCATTTCCTGGTATCGATATCAAATAAGTCTTTTTCGTCGTAAACTGAATTTTGAAGGCTAAATAAGTCCTCTGAGTAAATGGCATCATGGCTGAGACTAACAACTACAATTATACCTACTTAGAGCCAAACCCGAAGCAAAAACTAAAACAAAAGGGTTGAAAAATACAGACATACAGGCAGATAAACAGACACACACAAAAACATCTTGCCTTTTATATATATATATATTATCGATTTTTGGCAGTATTGTAAGAACTGCTACCTTGAAACTTCTGAATATAGTCTCTTGTGTCTTTGTTTATGAGTGTATCAAATGTGATTAAAATCGGATCACTCCTTCTATAACCCGATTTTTTCGATTATCGATTTTCGATATTTATCTGGTGTACCTCGATACAAAGCCTTGCTAAGAACACGCGCAGACGCTTATGGTACAACTGTGCAAATTGTTTCAAGAAAATCGGTTTAGCAGGTTCGGAGTCTATAGGTAACGGACACACACACACACACACACACACACACACACACACACACACACACACACACACAAAGTTCCATTTATAAATAAGTTTATATATATATATTTCCTCCCAACCCATATACGTTAAACCCAAAGAACAGCTCATAAAATGACCATACTTTATTTTCTACTTTTAAACCCAGCGTCTGTCTGTAACCTTATTCCCCATATCCCTTCACCACCTCTCTCCTTCTCTCCAATTTTTCTCTTTTTGTTCAATATATTTTACAACTCCCAATTCCGATTTCTCATTTTTTCTTCCCACCTTACCTCTCACACAAAATTTACCAATATAAGGAAACAAACTTTTCATCTCCCTTCAAAAAATTAGGTTTACTACCTGATGAGACTTTCAATGTTGAAACAAAATCTACACTTTGTAGTAGTAGTTTATAATAAGTATATATATATATATATATATATATATATATATATATATATTATTAACTACTAACTATATATATATATATATATATATATATATATATAATGAAAATGAACATGAAATTATATTTATTTAAATCCATATATATATATATATAATTTCATGTTAATTTTCTTTCTCTTTCTTTTAATATCTGGATCTAGGCTGTCTTTCGGCTAACGCTTCATCAGGGACCAGTCGTTGGCAACTTTAATTATGTCGGATTGATTAGTAAAGAATTATGAGAGATAGAACTAGAACACGCTTAGAATTATGAATATTGTAAATACATAAATTTAAGAAAAATAAATAAATGAATATATGATTAAAATGGCTAAATAAATAAAAAAAAATGATCCATTGGAGCATAAAAAGGGGAAAAAAGCTCACATATCACCGAATAAAAGCAAGGATCTGAAAATCTTTCTTTCTTACTTGCACAGTACAGGCTGAAATAATTTTAAGCCTAAAGCTTCCAAAATTAATAAATGGTGTTTTGATCTGCCTGCATGTAAGATAAAAACTGAGTCAGTCGAATAACAAGACGAGCATGACTCATTATCTAATAGGTGTTGTCCACTTGAAGACTCGTGCACTGATTTGCGACATACGCGTATGATCACATAAATGTAATCTAATATACCAAGGAACATGTTAGCTTATTCTCGACTCTAACCTAAAACTCTTCCGTCATGTGTATTCAGCTTCACACTAACATCTGAATTTATAAATAAGTAAACTTTTATTATGATAGGGTAGACGGTCTTTAGAAAATGAAGGGAGAATCGAGTGGGTGCCAAAAATAACACGTAGCTTGGCTAAAAAAAAACGTGGCAGAGACAATAGTTCAAACTCTGTCGCTTAAAAGTTTACATTTTCTGCCAAGCCTAGGTAATTTGAGATAAATTGGACACAGACCAGGACCAAATTTAGGGGGCATATTAAAGTTATTTATTTTTCGTTCAGTTGTACGGTTCACAATACGAGTTGGAAAACCATTATTGACGAGAATACAACGGATTTTGTTTAACTCCTGCTGGAGTGTGCATTATGAACAAATTAATAAGGCATTATGAATAAGTGTGCATTATGAACAAATTAATAAGGCATTATGAATAAGTGTGCATTATGAACAAATTAATAAGGCATTATGAATAAGTGTGCATTATGAACAAATTAATAAGGCATTATGAATAAGTGTGCATTATGAACAAATTAATAAGGCATTATGAATAAGTGTGCATTATGAACAAATTAATAAGGCATTATGAATAAGTGTGCATTATGAACAAATTAATAAGGCATTATGAATAAGTGTGCATTATGAACAAATTAATAAGGCATTATGAATAAGTGTGCATTATGAACAAATTAATAAGGCCCGATGTACCAAAGTTTTAATCAAACTTATTTTTTATTCTCAGGGACAAAAGAATTCCAACTAGTGTAAAGACCAGAAAAAGTGTCTTTTCTAAAAACACTGGTAATAAAACTACCATTCTTCCTTTCCACTAGAACATCAGCAAAAGAAATAGAGTTGTTCACCTCTTCCTCCATTGTGAAAACTAAAGATGGATGTAAAGAATTAAGGATTCCCCCACCAAAAAAAAAAAAGCTGCCTCCACTATGTTGTTAAACACAGAAAAAGTATCAACATAACATTGATAGATGTACGGTTTCTGATGCTTTTCCAACAAAAGGCTCTCGTGATAACTTCCAAAAATATTAGCTAAAAATGGACTCAAGGGGCTACCCATAGAAACTATCTCCAACTGAGCGTACATAATATTTTGAAAGCTAAATTCTATTCCTTTATTTGCTAACATAAAGAACTCCAAAAATAAAGGCTCTGGAAGAGAAGGAGGATCCAGGAAACTTCTCTAGAGAGCGTCAGCACATATCTGTGCTGTCTCTTGTAAGGAGGTATTAGTGTACAGACTTACAATATCAAAAGAAACCATAATCTTGTCATCAGAAGAAATGGGACAGTTCTTTTGGGTCTTTGGGGAACATACGGGTCTGATCTTTATGTAGGTATCTTTACTTATGAGATTTCCTTTATATATTTCTTATAACCGTTTCTGAAGTTTTAATTCATATTTATCAGTACGGTCATATGTTGAAGACGGATCAATCAAACGAAACTTTGTAGTATCTTCTAGAATAAGGTTCATCTTATTCAAATAGACAAATCTGTATAGAATAACGACACCAGCACTTTTGTCAGGTTTAGTAATGTAAATGTCATTACGAGATTTTAAAGCTTTAATTATTTTGTAGTGATCGTGACACCATGCGACAGTATCACGATCAGTTGGCGTGGAAATAAACTCATGCGCTATTTCTGAAATCGTATATTTGCACAATGCGAACTGGTCTCTGGAGGAAGGAACAAGATGATGTAGCTTCAAATTCAGCTAGAACTTTAACTTTATTAACATTTCGTGGGGGGGGGAATACAAAAATCTAACCCTCTGGACAGAACAACTTTTTCTATTTCAGATTAATTAATATTAGACAAATTAATTATATGTCTATTCGAAGAATAATCTTTTGTACCAAATCGTTTCTTGATTAAAGTATTGATATAATCATTATATTTAGTAGCAGTTTTCTCTTCGAAATTTACTCTCCTTTTAGCCAGATATTTCGAAGTATGAATTAAATCAAAAACGAAAGAGAAATAAAATTGAACATGAAATTATGTTTATTTAAAACTATATTCCTGTTCTGTAGTATCAAATCCCTATATATATATATATATATATATATATATATATGTGTGTAATGGATTCTCCCGTCGCGTTCAACGTATGAGGGTCCAACCTTTTTCCAGCAAGACAACCACACAGAGATTTGTTTATAGTGGTGAAGGCATTGTGTAGTACCATCCACACTTCTTGGAACTGCTGATAACAAACAATTGGTGCAGATGACTGCCACAAATCGCACGAACAGCAGACCTCAATTATTTAACCCATAATTGGAGGGAACGAACGGATTAATACCTTTCCCAAGGGTACCAGTGCGCAAGTGAATGCAGCGTGGTCGACTGAAATTGGAACTCGGCTCACCGATTTCCCCCTCCAAGCCGACATCCACCGCACCCCAACGCACATCCGTGAGTGCTAACAGCACCTGGTATTCTCAAGTGGTCACCCACCTAAGTACTGACCAGGCTCAACGTTGCTTAAATATATATATATATACTACCGGCCATAATTAGTAGGCCACCCCAGTTTCTTTAAAAGAAATGATGTATTTCATACCATTTTTAGTATTTATTGCCAAATAGAAATAGAATTGTTCTTTCATTATTATTACTTTGCAAAATTTTACAAGGTAAGGAAGCCAAGATGAACTCGTCCGAATAACCCTAAACTTTTTTCATTTTTTCATCGATGAAATTGCAATATTGGTAATTAGTAAATATTCATAAATTCATTTGATGCACATGTTATTGTGCAATATCAACAAAAGAACCATTCTATTTTCATTTATAATTATTCACTTGGCAATAAATACTAAAAAATACTATGAAATACATCATTATTTTTAAAACACTGGGGTGGCCTAATAATTATGGTCGGTAGTATATATATATAGGGTTAATGTCGAAATGTTTGCCGACTTCAAAGATTCGTAAAGTCACCATTGTGATGTCCTCACTCTTCAAGGCTTTTTTCTTCATCTATTTGAAATTCGATGAAGAATCACATTGATTATTTTACGAAATTTTGCTCAGTCAAGTGCCAAACTTTTTAGAACTAATCCTAGTAACACTCTATCTTTATCTAGTTATGGATTATTTTACGACTCTCTCAAGGAAACTTACATAAGTCCTGCTGATTGTTTCCGTTCAAGAAGGTCTTCATTTCACGGTTCAATAAGAACGATTGGATTAAACCTAATAATTGTCCAAAAATACCATAGCCCTGGGACTTGCACAGAAGGTCAGCATGCCACACCCTGTCAAATGCTTTTGACATATTTAGAAAAACAGGTAGAACCTCACCATTATTATCAAGTGCCTGGTATAAATATTCAGTGTTGACAGTTGGCATATCAGCGGTAGACCTTGCGAAGCAGAAACCATATTGTTTGTCAGAAAGTATGTCGCATATAGTAAAAAGGTTCAGATAGATAGATAGATAGATAGATAGATAGATAATTAACAGTGTCAAATAGATAGATAGATAGATAGATAGATAGATAGATAGATAGATAGATAGATAATGAAGAGACTGAGATAGATAGATAGATAGATAGATAGATAGATAGATAGAACAGGAAAATTTGAAGAACAAACATATCGAAATACTGATTACTGAATAATCTATCTATCTATCTATCTATCTATCTATCTATCTATCTATCTATCTATCCCTCTCTATCTATCCCAGTCTCTTCATATCTATCTATCTATCTATCTATCTATCTATCTATCTATCTATCCCAGTCTCTTCTTATATCATATCTATCTATCTATCTATCTATCTATCTATCTATCTATCTATCTATCAGATTGTATTCATGACTACATATACCAGTTTGTATGAATTTGTTTATTTAATCATGATAATCTAATCATCATAAGTAATTCTGCCAGTGTGTTTAATATTAGTAAAGTAACCTCATTGTGGTGCGGTGGATATCGGCTCAGAACGAGAAATCGAAGAGCCGAGTTCGAATTTTTATTTAAATTCGTTGCATTCACTTACGCGCAAATACCCTTGTGAAATGTATTAATCCGTCTCTTCTCCCTCCATCTATGGATTAAATAACAAGGCAGGTTTGGTTCTATAGCCTTGGTTGGTAACCAGTCTACCACAAAAGTAATGGCCAGCAACTGCTGGAAAAATTTCTGCTCAGTCAGTCATGTCCGTTTCGAGACATGATCGCCTAAGCATATATCACGTGTAGCACTTAAACGACTGAACTACAGAAAGTCGTTAAATAGAATCAACTCTGCAAATGCCAGTTTTGAAAATCAGAAATTGGTTTTATTATTAAATTAAAGTACGTTAAAAGGCAGAAGTTTTGAATATCACAGCAACAAATTAAGACTGATATTGATAGATATGTAGATATGAAGAGATTAAGGACAGTTAAATAGCTAAATAAATATTGATAGATATGAATAGATAGATAGATAGATAGATAGATAGATAGATATGAACAGAATGGGATAGATAGATTGATAGATAGATAGATAGATAGGTAGATAGATAGATAGATAGATAGATATGAACACATTAAATAGACAGATATGAATAAATTCACACAAATATATAGATATGAACAGATTCAGATGGATACAGAGATAGATGAAAGCCAGATAGATATCAAATTTAGATATATATGAACAAATTGAGATAAATAGATATGAGCCGTCATATATATATATATATATATATATATATATATATATATATATATATATATATAGATAGATAGATAGAATAATGTGATAATACATGGACTGGCGAACACACTGACACGATTTCAAACGTTTTGATCAAATGTTTGTCATATAAAAATTAAAATAAAATTCAACGGCAAAAAAACCTTTAGATCAAATGTTGTTCGAATTAAAAGAATGTCAGATTATAAGACTGCTGTCTGTAGAATGGATTGAAAGGAAAAAACAACAAATAATAACTTTGGTGGGAATATTTTAATTTTCATTTTGATTCTTTTAACTGAAGTTAGAACTGTAAGTCTTGTTTCTGTGTGACACAATGAATGGTAGGCACACCCAGAGAGTGATGTGTAATTAATTCTCGATCAGAAAGGTTTCATTTTTTATGTCCATAAAAGCATCTATAAGTTATGGTCTCCAAAGCAGTTAACTACTTGACCGACAGAGAATAGACTAATAAATGAACGCCCGTTTTGGGCGTATATTATTATTCGCAACTGGGATTAAATTAGCCATTTCTTTTCCGTTATTATCGCGAAACATACTCCCTCTTGGATATTTGCTTATATTTCTGAGATGAGGTAGTATTTACATTATTTGGACTATTGTCCTCATCTATGTTGCCATTTGTACGACGTTTCGGCCGTTGTCCGCTCCGGCTTTCTTCAGGTGCTAGAAATTTCAAACCGAACCCTTTATTACAATCAGTGGGGTATATGAACTTCATTAACGTCATAAATACTAGAGAAAACCATTAACATCATGAATTGAAATATGAACTCTGGTAAAAAAGGGTTACTGGACATTAAGTTTCTAAGTCCCAAAAATTCAGCTGTTCTTCTTAAGGAATCATGGCCCAGTGGATATAAACGTTGGTTAGTTCCTGTGACTTGACCCAAAGAGTTGTAAGTTCAATATCAAGCAACAGCAGTGGTGAACAAGTAACTTGCAGTGTTAGAGGGGGATAACTAATGACTTCCAGTCGAGGCATTACTACGCAAGGAATGGAGTTCATATAACCCAGTCATTATTATAAAGCGTTCGGTTCGAAATTCCTAGCACCTGAAGAAGACCGAAACGTCGTACTAATGGCAAGTATTTACATTATTCGGACATTATTCGGATAATGTAAATACTGTTCTCTTGGATAGTTCCGATTTTATCCGTTGATGATGCCAACCACGCGTCATGATGTTGAGAATAGCAAAGTTAAATGGAACAGTTGATCTATTAATTGATCTACCTACCGAGCTATTGAAACGCTGAATAGACACTTAAATATTTTAGAAATAGGGCTCCAGTTCTCATTACATTTAATTTTGACGCATGCCTATTTGAAGGAGAATCGAGAAGCAACGCGAAGTAGACACTATTTTGGTTTAATGTAGCCCTATTTAGAAGTTACAAAAAATTCTCAGACACAAGATAGAATTACACCAATGTTTACGTAGTTTAGCAGAAATCAATGTTGTTATCGTTTAGAAATTCATAATTCTAATCCTGGTATCTGGCGCGAAAGCTGATTCCGAGCGTCAATATCCCGATCAAAACGGAAACGTGCTACCACATCGGCATCTAGATCCCATCCTTTTCCCGTTGAAATAGTTAAATATAACCGCCTCTTCTACTCTAATCAGGGCCGTAGCTGATGCTAAAAAAACACCGGGCACAGAGAAAATTGCCCGGATTTATTAGTTGACAATGTGATGACGGCATCAGTGCCATCCGTTTCCAGAAACTATGATTTTACGGATTTTTTCGGCTATTCCAATGGAAATTAGGCACAGAACGTGAACGAAAGCAGGAAATCGGGTTCGGACTTTCTGAGTATAACCAGTCTTTTCTCCCAAAATTAATAAATAAACAGATTTTTACTGCGTTCATTCGGATGTTTTCTTCGTTTTTCTTTCTTTCTTTCTTTCTTTCTTTCTTTCTTTCTTTCTTTCTTTCTTTGTGAATTGTTTAGTTTGATTTATTGCCCAGATTTTCACTATGATTGCACGGATTGGCCCGGACCCGTGCCCGGTGTGCCCGGTAGTCAGATACGGCCATGACTCTAATAGTTTATTTTTACACCACCAGCCCGTGGAACTGACTTCATTTTACTTCCTTTACTGATAGCTACATTCTCCAAAAATTTAAATGCAACATCAACATTATCCCTTTCAATCCAATCCAGCTTTTATTTTTCGTCGAAGCCCCCCCGTACCAATTCCTTTCTCTCACTGTAATCCCCTGCACAATAATGGCGGTCACGCCTTGCTTGGGGTGAAATGATTAAAATAAATAGTCCCAAGGTCATTCTTATGTCTTTCTTATCTCGTCATTTATAGGATGCTATTCAGTGCAATTATATTTCAGTGGCACCAATATATATATATATATATATATATATATATATATATATATGCTGAGTAAATAACCGCTGGAACTATAAACAATTACATTTGGCGAAGAATTGAAAATGATCCAGTTCTAGACTTAGACGTACACACACATCCGAAAAATAGCATTTTTAAATATCACTTTCATTTTAGTCCATTGTCTAGTACCGTCTAGATCGACTGTCTACAGAATTAGTAAGAGAAGGGATAATTTGTTTTCACTATATTTAATGCAGGTGTAATTTGGATTTTGTTTTCCTCTTTCGAACAGTTTATTTCTGTTTAATATCGATCACGTCTTTCATTCTTTCTTTCTTTACAAAGTCACTTCAGATCTATCTATCTATCTATCTATCTATCTATCTATCTATCTATCTATCTATCGCACTTGGTTCATATCTATCTATCTATCTATCTATCTATCTATCTATCTATCTATCTATCTCAGTTGGTTCACATTCCATCTATCTATCTATCTATCTATCTATCTATCTATCTATCTATCTATCTATCTCAGTTGGTTCACATCTATCTATCTATCTATCTATCTATCTATCTATCTATCTATCTATCTATCTATCTATCGCAGTTGGTTCATATCTATCTATCTATCTATCTATCTATCTATCTATCTATCTATCTATCTGTTACTCTGCTGAGCGACACAGTGGAAAATTCTGTGTGACGCATTTCGTCTTCTGAAAGGACATCATCAGACTAAAGTAATGCTCTTACTGTTGAAGTTATGCATGTGTAGTGAGAGGAGGAGGGTAGATATAAACGTAAATCTTGTTTATAATTATGCATCGAGTGGAAGAGCTAAAGATATAGGAAAGTTAATTTTAAAATCTTCTTTTTAATTTAAAATTTTTATATTTTACAATATTTCTAAGTCTTAAAATTAAAATGTTTGTTTCTTTGTTTAACTGCATATCAACTCCTTATAGGTCATTTAATGCCGAAACTTAAATTTCTTTGGAGCAATGATTTGATTTGATTATTTAAGGGCATATGGACTCCTTATGTGTCATTTAATGCTGAAATTTAGTTTTCTTGGGTGCTTTGATTTGATTTGATTGTCTAACGGCATATCAACTTCCTGTGGGCCATTTAATGCCAAAATTTAAATTTCTTTGGAGCAATGATTTGATTTGATTATTTAAGGGCATATGGACTCCTTATGTGTCATTTAATGCTGAAATTTAGTTTTCTTGGGTGCTTTGATTTGATTTGATTGTTTAACTGCATATCAATTCCTAATGTGTCATTTAATGCTGACATTTAATTTTTTTGAAGCTTTGATCTGATTTGATTGTTTAAAGGCTTATCAAATCCTTATGGGTCATTTAATGCTGACATTGAATTTTCTTTGAGGATTTGATTTGATTTGATTATTTAAAGGCATATCAATTCCTTATGTGTCATTTAATGTTGACATTTAATCTTCTTTGGGGCATTGATTTGATTTGATTTGATTTGATTGTTTAATGGCATGCCATCTCCTTATGTGTAATTTAAATCCGACATTAAATTTTATAGAGAGTATTAGTCATTTATTTACAAAAATTTATTGCTGGTTATAGTTTTATAATAAATGTATTGTTGGTAATTTTTTACTATGTAAATGTGTTGCTGGTGTATTTACTATAATTCTTTTTTAATAATTCATAGTGTTTTTGATCAAAGTTTGCGGGTTAACTGTTAATATTAGAATTATTAATATATATATATAATTATATATATATATTATAATTATTAATATATATTTATATATATATATATATTATAATTATTAATATATATATATATATATATATATATATATATATATATTTCTAAACATATGCTGTTAAATATAATACAATGAATGTCTATTATGTTTAATCATGAGCCGTTCTAAACGTCGTATTTTTGCTTTAATTTCAGTTGAAAATAAAGACAAAAATTCTCCAACATTTGGATAATTATTTATTGGTTTTCTTCTAAGCTTTCGGCTCACATGGTTTTGTTGTCATTTCGCGCTATCCCGCGGTGTGACGTCATAAAACCGCATCGCAAACTTAAGAACTGCGTTTATTATTTTTGGTAACTATTGCCGTTGCCAAACTGAGTTTTATGTCAACACAAAATAAAATCGTCGGTGATGGTGGATTTTATAATATTTCAGTTTAAACAACCTCTCTGAATATGGCTCATGTGAGCCGAAAGCTTAGAAGAAAACCAATAAATAATTATCCAAATGTTGGTGAATTTTTGTCTTTATTTTCAACTGAAATTAAATCCAAAATATGACGTTTAGAACGGCTCATGATTAAACATAATAGACATTCATTGTCTCATATTTAATAGCATATGTTTAGAAAATTACTTGCTGCCTCGATATACTAAATATCTATATATATATATATATATATATATATATATATATATATATATATTATAATTATTAATATATATATGAATCAGGCCAGAGATAGGGCAGGAACAGTGCGGGTTCGTCAAGGACACTGGAACAAGGAACGCCATATTCATGATTAGGATGCTCTCTGAAAGGGCATTACAAATGAAGAAAGACTTGTACCTATGCTTCATTGATTACGCGAAAGCATTCGACAAAATACGACACAAAGAATTGATGGAAAGTGCTAGGCAACCTCGACATTTTCGGCAAAGACATAAGAATAATCAAGAATCTCTACTGGCAGCAAACGGCCTGCATACGGACAGGTAACGACCTCAGTAGATACACAAAATAGAAAAAGGCGTAAGACAAGGATGTGTCTTTTCACCGGATTTGTTCAACCTATACAACGAGAATATTTTGAGGACCCTAGATGACACACCAGGATTTGTTATTGGAGGCCACAACCTGAACAACATAAGATACGCGGACGATACAGTACTGATTGCGGACACGGAAATGAAACTGCAAGATCTCATACAGAAAGTAGCAGTGGAGAGTGACAAGAAGGGACTACAAATAAACTTTAAGAAAACTGAGTGCATGGTCATCAGCAAAAGAAACAACCCAAAATGCCAAATAGAGGTGGGGGATAACAGAATCAAACAAGTCTAAGAATTTAAGTACCTAGGAAGTGTTCTAACAGGAGATGGAAAGTGTGACACGCAGATCCGAAGGTGAATTGGCATGGCAAAGGACGCGTTCCAGAAGATGAGCAAAATACTAACACACAGGAAGATCTCAATAGAAACGAAGAAAAGAGTGCTAGACTGCTACGTGATGTCAGTTCTTCAGTACGGCTGTGAATGCTGGACAATATCATCGAAAATGAGGACAAAACTGGAAGCGGCCGAAATGTGGTTCTACAGAAGGATGCTACGGATATCGTGGACTGAGCATACAAGCAACGACGAAGTGTTAGAAAGAATGGCAACAAAAAGGAAATTGATGCTGAGCATCAGGAAGAGACAACTGAAGTTCCTGGGACATGCAATGAGGAAGGAGAGCCTGGAGAACCTGATACTGACTGGACAGATAGAAGGAAGGAGAGACAGAGGAAGGCAGCGGATAACATATTTGCAGGGTCTGATCAGGTGGATGACGGAACGGGGGTTGCCAGGAGCAACAGGAGCAAACATACTAAGAGCCACAAGGGATAGGGAGACGTGGAGATCCATGATCGCCTACGTCCTGAAGGGACAGGGTACATAGAAGAAGAAGAAGAATATATATATATTAGTAGTATAACCCGGCTTTACCCAAAGGATTTTAAGTGGTCATGTTGAAATTGTAAAAGCAAGTGCTTGTTCAAAGAGCTCAAATATTTGGTTGCAATGTCGCGTAAGTTAAAATAAAAACGCGAAGTAAGTAATGGTTTTGTTGTATTTGTAAAACGGGATGCCTGTTTGGTCAGATTTTCAAATAAATGGGAATAATGTATGTACAACTGAAAGAACGGGGGAGGGCGTTACGGAAGACTGTAATGTCATGTGACGACATTGTGACCCAGAAGAAGTGGATGCATTGTCCATGCAACAGCAGAGGGGTTGGCATCTCGTCGAAAACATAAAAATTGTTAGCGTATATGATGAGTCAGTTGTCAAATAAGTAGCGTCTCTCTGTAGATGAACTTCATTCTTGAAGCTCATGCGGTAGCTGTAGTTGTAACATTTCTGCTACAACGAACTTCACTCTGGGCTTCATTTTCTGAAGCTCTTTTTGCGGCTGTAGCTGTAGCAGTTCTATTTAGACGAATCTCACGCTGAGCCTTATTCTCTGAAACTCGCGCAGCTGCCAACACAGCAGCGTTTCTGCTTAAACGATGTTTACGTTGAACGACGTGAGTCTTCATTCGCCTTTGTTTTTGTTGATAATCTAAATTGACGTTCTTCGTTAATCGCTGAGGCACTCGAGGCTGCAGTTTAGGAAGCGTTCATGGATTGTCTAAACGAACACTCAGTTTTCAGATAGAATGAAGGAAGCTTTTCTAGTTTATTAGTTCAAACAACTCTCGTCTAAAGACATGGTCTTCACATTCACATACAATTCCACACTTTGGGACTGCCTACTACTCGATGAAGCCTACCGTTGACTCCTTTGTCTACACAATAAGCATTTGATGAAATGTACAACGCGCCTTTTCTTTCTAAGCATTTAGACTGGAGGCGCGAAATTGGTCGAGAATGTGGATCTTATATATAAAGCAGTACCAGATCGTTATGTTTACGAAACAGAGATCGAAATCGTAAGTTTAGAAATGATTCTCATTTTTAGCAATTTTATGGTTAAATAAGCCTAAGCTGCATAAGGTAGGATATTTGAGTTGGAACAGTAAATGTCTTGCCGTAATCAACGAAAATGTATCAGAAATAAACTTATAGAGTATTTGGATCGCGCAGCGCACGAAGAAATTCAGTAAGGAAAGTTTTTTTTTCACAGAAGAGGTTAGGTCGATGTTTTGGTCAAGCGTCATAAGATATCTTAAATTTAAGAAATGCCTTAGTTTAAGTTTTAAAAATTGACACCTTTGATGAGCTCTGGTAGTGCAAAAATGTTTGTAAAATGTTTGTAACTTATGGGAATATTATCTGAAAATAAAGCTTAATACTTAAGTACAGTGGCACCTCGACTTACGTCAGTTTCGGAATTACGTCATTAGTTCCGTTCAAAATATATCCGTTCAAATACATTGATTAAATAGATTCGAAAGTTTTTTGCCTACATCAAAGATTCTATGAGTTACCCGATTTTTGGTTGCATTTGCCTCGGAGGCACCTCGGAGGAGAAGAGTTCGTAAATTCTAAGGGTTTCCATGATTTTTACCGTAATCGATTCAAGAAAAATTTGAGTTTAGCAAAGGTTCTTTTCATGATCGACAAGTGACTCAATTTCGGTTGAAATTGGACCAAGGGTTTCGGAGGAGAAAGGTTCGGTATAATGGAGACACACAAACACTCACAGACAGACATATCCATTTTTATATTGTACTAGCAGTATAGCCCGGCGTTACTCGGGTGTAATGAAATCTTTAAAACTAATCCATGGTCCTGGAGCTCAGACTCCTTGGATGTTGGCACAAAAAACGTAGGTTGTTGAAAGGTTGATCTCGAAGACGTAGAACTTCGCCAACAACACAACCAGCATGCAATGCAAAAAGAAAGGACTCGTTGCCCCTGCTACAATCAGTCAGAAGCAGGCAATTGAGAGGAAGTGCACTTCTGAATTAGACTGTGCCCGGCTGCAGCTGGCAGTGAAGGTTACTCGCAAGAACCCCTCATGCCTTTTTTGCCATACTGGTGCTTCCTATTGTTGGAGTGAGCACCTTTATTCAACCATTTAGAGGCTGCTGGTTTTGGGCCAATGATTTTTGCCCATACATCTTTCACTAAACGTTAGTCTCACGTCACACTTTCCCTCATTTCGCCATGCTTGCTGGTCTGAATTGTATGGATGCGCTCGACTGATGTAACAGGTTCAACGAATCCCTGTCTCTCTCCAATTGCATCTCGTTGCTAAGACACGGCAGTTGTTTATCTAACCTCCGCAATGTACGGTATTGGTATATCTTAGACTATTCTCCTGATCCGTAGGAAAGGAAAATTAGTCCTGTTAGTAATTTTAACCGTCCTTAGACCATTAATAAATCGGCCCCATGCAGAAAGAGCGGTTAACTGTGTCTTAATATCTTAGGGTTTTAAAAAGGTTCACGCAGCACGTATTATAAATTCAGTTTTGGCCACCCTGGTTACCTAGGTTACGTTAGTTAGGGGAAAATACTATTTAAAGGGCACTGTCCCAAACATTTGCCTTTCTGGACTGTAGGTAGAAGCATTGCTTCCTATATATGGGTTTTTCTTAATGCGGATTCCTAAGCTTGCCGTGAGATGCCCACAGACACAGAAGCTAAGGGGGGACCGGGAGCCACCGGTTACCGGGCAGACGCTCTAATGGTTGGCAACCCTACGGAACTTCAGTGTAAACTACATTTTTTGCTTCACCTTGCGATGCTAGGGCAAATACACCACTCTTACTCCCCAAACGTGAGCAGCCAACATAAAGCTGACTGCGAGAAATATGGTTTTGTAAGGTGTAATCCCGACACTGACAACGTCTGCAAGCGTTGCTCAGACTACCAATTTGCCTATCAGCACGTGAAACGTAGCTGACGGAAGGCGCGTAGTAGAAAACACGTCGTAACTAAGATGGTTTATTGAGACTGGTTATCCCTCGGTTAGCTGCCCGACATTGGTTATTGTTTTCAAGCATAGCATTCCATTGCTGTGAAGTATGTGATGCTCTGTCAGATGCAACGGAGGAGGCGACCCTCGATAGCCTAGCGAACCGCTGTTCTGTACTTTCGGCAGTTCGAGAAGCTGAAGTAGAGGCACGGTTGCTTAAATTGCGAGACTTCCGCTGCTCTGTACTTTCGGCAGTAACAGAGGGGATTCCGTTGGCTCTAGTGGCCCTCTTTGCCGATGTTGAGGCGCTTTGGCGGCCAATAAAACATCTTTTGTTGGGGTGGCATGTATTTAAAAAGGAACGAGCTCACAGAGATGTTTGTGTAATTACGTAGCTAATTTTGGTCTTTTAGTAAGGAATTACAGTGAAATCAGAAGAGCAAAATGTGCGTATAAGCAACCTTGCGTGTCGTAGATCGGAGTTTGAGACACGTACAGCAAGATACCAATCACAAAAGTGCAGGATTAGAGTTCCACAAAATGTTAAAAGTGAATATGAAGTCGATGCCCAATCAGATGGCTGTAAATTGAATGGATCAGTTTAGTCAAGCATAATTCAACTGACGTCGCTAATCAGGCATTCGATTAGAACTCGTGAAGCGAGTTAATGTGTGAACATAATTTCGCGCAGCACCGTATGTGCGAATCACAATCTGTAAAATTAATGAGTGACAAACCTTGACACCGAAAACCTTAAAAGTTAAGGTGGAATTTAAGTAAAATAGACTAAAAACCAATAATTGTTTCCAGTTAAAGCGAAACCGCAGACTGAAAGAAAATGAATGGATGTAAGTCAAATTTTGATTTCCGGTATCGATATCAAAAACGTTTTCCATCGCAAACTGAAGTTTGAAGGCTAAATAAATCCTCTGAGTAAATGGTATCATGGCTGAGACTAAGAACTACAACTATACCTACTAAAATCAAAATAAAGGGCTGAAAACCTAATTTTGATCAGACCCAATAGAATATCGGTGTATCGATTTTCTATATCGGAGTCAAATAAGTCATCCAAGGATAAATTAATCTAAGTAAATCCATGAAAACTTTTCCTACGCATCGGGAGTATAATGGGAGAAAATGAGCCATATTAATGGCTGAATATCGGTTTTTGATCAGATTCGATAGAATATCGGGGGTATCGATATCCGATATCGGGGAAAATGAGTCGTCTGCGAAGATCTACTCATGTTTGAGACTAAAAACTATAATTTTACCAAGTTAGAGCAAATTCTGCAGCAAGAACCACGATAAAATGGCTGAAATCCAGATCTTGCTTAGACCTGATCGGATATCGGGGTATCGATTTCCAATATCGGGAGGAAATCGGAAAAAATAAGTAGTCCATTACCTGACCGAAAGCCGAAAGATTTATTTGTGTGACGTTTGGTGAAAATCGGATAAAATTGTGGATTTGTATAAAGGACATACATACATACAGCTACACAGACATACACACAAAAACATAATAAAAAACATCTTGACTTTTATATATATCGATATCGGAGGAAAGTGGGAAAAAATAAGTATCCCATGACCTAAAGAATATTTGTGTGGAGTTTGGTGAGAATCGGATAAATATTGTGGATTTGCATAAAGGACATACAGACAGACACACACACACAAACATCCTGCTTTTATATATATAGATATATTTATAAATTACATTAATTTGAAAAAAGTTTGTGTTCATCAAAGGGTCAGACCTTGATATACAAGTTGCCCGATTTTGGGTGAATTTGCATAAGGCGTCTCGTAGGTGAAAAGTTCATAAATTATAAGCCTTTCGATGATTTCTGCCGTATTTTGTAAATCGATTCTAAAACTTATTGCGTACATCAAAGGATCATGTCACGATCGACATGTCGCCTAATATAATATTTTGTATTATAAAATGGAAAAAACCATTATGAAATTATTCGATTTCTAGGACTGTAGATTTTCCCAAACGCAAGAAATATGTTTACAGTAATATATATCAATATGGTAGGAATTAATTGATTTTTATTCATAGCCCTACTTTATTTATTACTATTTTATACTTATGCAATACATATATTTGAGTAGACGTATATATTACGCTTTTAAATAGTATTGTTTCTCCTGTAGGAAAAATACTATTTAATATATATATATATACATATAGACCAAAATAAGAGATATTAAGTCAGAGAGGTTATTTCATGGTAAATCGGAAGTTTAGGCCTATTTCAGGCGAACCGTCATCAGCTTCCGTCTTTATTTTACAAAGGATTTTACAAAGGATTTTACACGAATTCGTGTAAAATCCTTTGTAAAATCCTTTGTAAAATAAAGACGGAAGCTGATGACGGTTCGCCTGAAATAGGCCTAAACTTCCGATTTACCATGAAATAACCTCTCTGACTTAATTTCTCTTATATTTGGTCTATATGTATTTATATACATATATATTTAGAGCTCTCTTAGAGAGTTATCCTACCACTGTATGTACAGGATACTCCTTTGGATTATTCTATACCCAAACTTCATGCTGATATATATATATATATATATATATATATATATATATATATATATATATATCCTTGTGTCTGTGTTTTCAAGTGCGTAAGGGATTGGACCAAATCGTAATAGAGCATTAAATCCGTAATCATCATTAAATTCGATATTGGTAGGTAGGATATTTTTTTGCAATTTTGATACTTTCTTTCAGATTGCCTTTCATTCAAAGTTATTGATTTTTCGCAAAACATTGCTTACAAGAACTATTTCTCTTCATATAGAACGGCTCCAATTCGCAGCCAAATAGCTGTATGCATTTTAAATAATCTCTTTATCTTGTCCTTGTATCTAAGCTCTTGTTTACCTGCCCAGCAATTCGAATCCTTTAGCTGACCATGCAAGAGTTCCTTAAATATCTGGTGAAAATTCATTCGAATGAAATGGCCGCACTGCGTAAATTTGGATTTGATAAGGAGAGTTTTCATACCGACACTGTTGAAAACTGACAATTAATAACTTTTTCTATCGCATCTGCCACAGATGTGCTATAAGCAGCACGTATGAAAACTATTAAGCAATCTAATGTTCTGTCGGTATTAATTGTCGGTATTAATTGTCATGTAGCTGCAGTAAAGTAATTTCGATGAAACTTCAGAGTGGTCTACATACAGAACTTTTCTTCAACATGTGTGCTACATTTAAGAATCTGGTCTGCATGTACAGTTCAACTGAAGTGTATAATCTTCACATTCAGAATATGATAACGAGAATAACATAAAAAGAACTAAGATACATATGATGGGAAACAATTTATGACTAGGTGGTATGATAAATTAATAGTAGGGGATCAAGATTAGAAATTAATTTCTAATAATATTCAAACTATATATATATATTTATATATATATATATATATATATATATATATATTAAGAAAAGATTTCTGATTTATTACATTTCCAAGGTGTAATACATATTTCACCGCATAATAATGTTATATTGCGGCTCGTCAAACCCAAATGGTACAACCGCTGATCGTCAAAATATCTCCCCACAATTTTTTTTACACAGACGCTCACATGTCCATATTTAGAATAGACATCTGTAACGCTTATTTACAAAAAATTCTCGCTCATTTAAAAAGAACCCCCCAAAATAGAAAAAAAGCAAGGATAAAGAAAAAGTAGACGATTGATTAATGGAAAGAAGAGAAAAAAAGAAGAGAAAAAAGAAAAAAAGAGAAAAAGAAAGTACAAAGAAATACAATAAAAAAATAAAATAAACAGTATCCATAAAAATAAAATGTAAATTTCATGTATCGAAATAGCCTCTCTAACTACTCGTCTGTTTTTCTTAGAAAAAACATGACGTGGAAAATTAAGCATAGAAATTTAATTTCAAATATAATGGGATATATTTGCGGTACAAATAATTTACCTGGAAAGTATACCAAGTGTGTTACATTATATATACATATATATATATTAGTCATCCACATACAAGCCTGTTTCGCTGTATCACAGCTCATCAGCGTGGATAGACACATCCACTTGCTTCTGGTCGGGATCGAAACTCAACCGATTTGGTGTCAGTCGGAGTCGCTACTCCCTAAACCATCGACGCATGGAATCAGAGAAGAAAAATTTTAACGTCTGTGTGTGTGTGTGTGTGTGTGTGTGTGTGTGTGTGTGTGTGTGTGTGTGTGTGTGTGTGTGTGTGTGTGTGTGTGTGACGTTAAAATTTTTCTTTTTTTTAATCTTCGTGTGTGTGTGTGTGTGTGTAGATTAACGAAATGGTTATAAACAACCGATAATTTGAAGTTATTTGTTTGGATATTTGGCAGGATTCGAACTTGCAACCCCTATCAACAAAGAGGAAGTCACCAATTTACCTGGCGCGTCTTAGACCTCTCGAATCCTGCCGAATGACACACATTTACGTAACAAACATTTATCGTAAATAATCAGGTCGGTAGTATAAACAGAATATCTACTTAAATACAAGTATCGATCAAAAATAAAGTTCAAACAAATAATTTCATATATATATATATATATATATATATATATATATGGTCTTGGGTATAACATATAAACTGCAACTGGAGGTATGGCTTTCAATTTAATATTTGGGGTCTTGGGGAATATGGAGTTACCTCTAAAATTCCATTACTCACTGGTCCAATATGGCCGGATGAGTGTGTGTATTTGTTATGTGAATACATTGCATGCGCACGCGCGTGTGTGGGCACGTGTGGAACGGCTATATGAATATGTACTGTGGGTGTGCGATGTTTGTCTCCTGTGTATGTATACACGTGTGTGGGTTTTCGAAGCCTTAGCAAAGTCATTATGGGCGCTTTAAGGCTAAGCCCTCGTACCAGAGACGGCAAACTCTGATATCAAAATCCTTTATGTATATTGTGTGATCCACTATGCCCCAAAGTCTTTAAGGCGCCGTGTAGATCAGACTCCATGATAATATAGCATTCGATCATCACAAACACCTAACGCGTGGCGCACAGTGCACCCTGTATGGGCTATGGTGTTTCGATGGAAAGAGTGGGCTTTGTACCGCACACGCAACCGACCTCTTTAAACAAATCTTAGTGCAGGTTGATCGGTAGCTGGATAGCTAATTGTTCAACGCAAGTGCATATAGGACAGAAATCCTATGCATAAATGTAAAACGAAGGGCACCATCCACTGCTGAATCTCATTTATCGCTTAAGATTACAGAGTCCACCATATATATCCACTTATTAAAAAAAATTAGATTGAGTTAATCTGTAAAAAGACAAGATGAATAAAATAAAGGGAAAAATTATTATTATTATTTCAAATATATAAGGACATTATTCAAAATATATATCACAAACTAAATTCATCTAAATGCGACAAAATACACGAAAATGACTAACATATAACTTACTGACTTTCATTTATTAGACATTGAATTGTATCAATTCGTGTAACCCATAGTTTACCTGACCAATAATATTTCTAGTCTTGCATATTAATATTTTTTACAAAATAAAATTCTTGTATTTGCCTTGATAAAATTTTACGCGTCGATTATGATAATTTTTCCTTTGTTTTTATTCATATATATATATATATATATATATATATATATATATATATATATATATATACTCTCACACCCTGATCGAGCACTCTGAAAGAATGGTAGACTTTGAAAAACAGTAGCCACTCTGCATCTACGCATCGTTCATTCAGCAATGAATTAGAACACTCTCAGCTATTGGACGTGAATAATGATAATATACACGCTAAAAGTCTGCTTCCTTCTACTTCACGCCAATTCGGTCGGGTTTCAATCCTGGGTAAGAGGCAATCGGCTGTCTAGCCGTACTGATTGAGCTGTGATACAGCGAAACGGATCTGTCTTCGGATCACTATATATATATATATATATATATATATATATATATGTATATATACATCATCATTTATCCATCACCAATAATATTTCTAGTCTTGCATATTAATATTTTTTACAAAATAAAATTCTTGTATTTGCCTTGATAAAATTTTACGCGTCGATTATGATAATTTTTCCTTTGTTTTTATTCATATATATATATATATATATATATATATATATATATATATATATATATATATATATATATACTCTCACACCCTGATCGAGCACTCTGGAAGAATGGTAGACTTTGAAAAACAGTAGCCACTCTGCATCTACGCATCGTTCATTCAGCAATGAATTAGAACACTCTCAGCTATTGGACGTGAATAATGATAATATACACGCTAAAAGTCTGCTTCCTTCTACTTCACGCCAATTTGGTCGGGTTTCAATCCTGGGTAAGAGGCAATCGGCTGTCTAGCCGTACTGATTGAGCTGTGATACAGCGAAACGGATCTGTCTTCGGATCACTATATATATATATATATATATATATATATATATATATATATATATATCATCATTTATCCATCACACCCAAATGGTGCATAGAGCAGCAACTCTTTGTTGCTGTTTCTGTAACAAACTGTTTTTTACGGGACAGGGTTGTTAGTACAGCACCCAACCCCCACACCTGGAGGACCGGTTGACCATTCTTGGTCCTAACGTTTACAGCACCTGGTATTCCCAAATGGTCAACCATTTAAGTACTGACCAGGCTCGATGTTGCTTAACTTCAGTGATCGGACGGGAACCTGTGTATTCAAAACGATATAGTCGTAGACACATATATATTTATAGTTGAAACTAATAGATATATATTCCACAGTTTGATACTTACTTTTAAACAATACTCAATACAGAAGTACAGCATAGATATATAATTATAATATATATATCTATATATATAAATATATATATGGTGAGAGAGAGAGAGAGAGAGAGAGAGAGAGAGAGAGTAAAAATAAAATGTACTTTTTCATTTCTTTTTTCGATTATTTTTCTTTTATTGTGATACTAGCAGTATAGCCCGGCGTTGCTCGGGTGTAATGAAAGCTTTAAAACTAATCCATGGTCCTGGAGCACAGACTCTTTGGACGTTGGCACGAAAGACTAAAAAGCAGTAGTTTTTTCCAGTTAAAGCGAAATAGTAGACTGAAAGAAAAATGAATGGATGTAAGTCAAATTTTGATTTTCTGGTATCGATATCAAATTTTCTGCTCTATTGTAAGAACAGCATCCTGGAAACTTCTGAATATCGTTTCTTATGTCTTTCTCTATGAGTGTATCAAATTTAATTAAAATTGGACCACTCCTTCTATAACCAGATTTTTTCGTTTATTGATTTTCGATATTTATCGGGGGTACCTCGACACAATACTTAGCTAAGAACACTTGCAGACGCTTATAGTACAACTGTGTACATTTTCCAGAAAATCGGTTCAGCCGTTTCGGAGTCTATAGGTAACGAACACACACAGACAAAGTTCCATTTATAAATAAGTTTAGATTATAAATATTAAAGGGGCTTAAGGCCTGATCACTTTGGAACAACGGTTCCTGTACGATCACCAAAACTAAGCAATTTCGAATGTTGTCAGTACCTAGAGCGGTGTGAGCTTAGGAATAATGGGGGCTGTAAGCTTGGATGTGCGGATTGCGTAATAGATAATGGCTTAGGATTGTTAATATGAACTCCGAGTTCCAAATACAGTCGTGTTTGTTATATTTACTTACGCTGTGGAAAGGTATCAATACACCTCTCCTTCTATCACAAAAAAAAAAAAATTCTTACTATCTAAAAAATGTTCTGGATTTAAATAACTTGCAAAGGTTTAATAGGAAGTAGAAAATGAATCAATAAGTCAATATAATATTAATGTAGTGCAATTTGTCATGTTAAATTCTGCCTGTACATTTCATTCTGTAATCGATCTGTGTCATTGTAGATCACACGATGTAGTAGATATGTGGTGTTGTGGATCAGATTCGACATATAACTCACACACTTGAGCAGAACTGTGTTTTTGATGATCGCATCTGGCATGTAGATCACATGCTTTAGTTGATCTGTGCTGGAGATCACATTCGGTATAAAGATCATACATTTCAGTTGATCTGTGTTGCTTTAGATCACACGTTGAAGTGTTATATACATATGCACGTCTCGCACTTCCCGCCTGTGGAATTCCCTTCCGTATATTTGCTTCCCTGATAGCTACAATCTTCAAGAATTTAAATGTAAGGTCAATAGTCATCTCCTATCTCACTGACTCGCATCCTTTCTCTAATGCTCTTTTCTCCGTTCGCTCCACTCTCATCCCACCAATATTCTCATCCTTCTCTTACCCACTTCCTGACACCTCCTATAACCTGCCCCTCTTTTTTATCACTTTCCTCCTATGTAACCCCCTGCGCACCATTGGCGGTGAAGCTGCCTTGCTTGAAGTGAAATATATATATATATCAGATCAATTTCTCTGACGAGCCGTAGGGCGAAACCGTGGTAGGTTGTTGACTCTTGCTTAGATTTTCTGTCTTTGTTTGCTCTACTTTCGTATTGAGCGCTTTAGTGTTAGGGTTTTCGTCTTGGGTTTTTTTCTTTCTTACGAGTGTTTGACTTTTTGTTCATGTGCTTCGTTTGTTTCTTTTTTGACTCCACTCTCTTTTCCCTCCGAGTTCGTTCTCGGTGGGTTGTACAAGACGTTTTAAATTATAGCAATTAAATTATAGTAATTCATACTAGTTTCGGCAGATTTAGTTCTGTTACTATTGGTATTGTTATTACTATAGTTAATATTATATATATATATATATATATATATATATATATATATATATATATATATCATTAAATAATATAGACAAGTTTTGTCTATTTATTTTATGTAATTTTTTTTCATATTCTCCGATAAGTTTAACAGCATTATCATTAAATGAAGAAAGAAAATTACAATATTGATACATAATTTTTTTTAATAATCCAATCTAAGCTTTCAGCTTACATAAGCCATTTTCAAATAAGTCAAATTACATTATATATTTAAACACGGTCAAACCATAATGACAACTGTTTTTGCTTACATGGAAGGTTTCCAAGCAACAACAAACTCGCATTTAAACAAAAACAGTTTGTCATTCTAGTTTGTCCGTGTTTAACTATATAATGTAATTTAAGATCTTTGAAAATGGCTTATGTAAGCCGAAAGCTTAGATTAGATTATTAAAAAAATTATGTATCAATTTTGTAATTTTCTATCTCCATTTAATGATAATGCTTTTAAGATTAGAGAATATGAAAAAAATTACATAAAATAAACAGACAAAACTTATCTATATTATTTACTAAAACATGCATTAATGAACAAATACTGCCTAAATACACACACACACACAATATATATATATATATATATATATATATATATATATATATGTGTGTGTGTGTGTGTGTGTGTGTGTGTGTGTGTGTGTGTGTAGATTAAAAATAAATTCAATATGGTTTAGAATCTGGCAGAATGATAAGATAAAAAAGAAATAAGAAACGTTTATAAATTTAAGACATAAATAAGAATTATTTATAAATTTTACAAACGTTATTATAAAGATTTACAAACGTTATTATAAAGATTTACAAACGTTATTATAAAGATTTACAAACGTTATTAAACGTTATTATTTATAAACGTTATATAATTATTATATATTGTTATATTATTTTTATATATTATTATTACACATTATTTATAAACGGCATTTATTATTTATAAACATTATTATAAACGTTGTTATAAACGTTTATAAACGTCATTATAAACGTTATTAAATGTTATTATTTATAAACGTTTCTAATTTTTATGTATTATTATTATATTATTTTATATTATTATTATATATTATTTATAAACTTTATTATTATTATTATTTATAAGTTTTATTATAAACGTTTATAAATTTAGCTGATTTAGCTTTTATTGATTGGCGCCATTGTTAATAAAGCAATGACTCATTATTCGTCGTAGTTGTAATCGGGCAGTTTCTCTTTATTAACGACATGTACTTTTTAGATTAAGCCTATGGTCCTGGATATACTGTATCCGGCAGCAAGGCCTCTAGTGGAAGGTTGTGAGGAGCATGGAACCACATTTTAATTGCTGTTGTTGCCAACCCCGTGGCCACACTTGTCTGTGCCGGCTCCCTTCCGTGCCAGCCAGCCTGTCTGATGTCTGTAAACTGCTAGTTCTAACTCTCTGAAGTTTGTGACAGTTGACGTCACTTAAATATTTACGTCCTGACACCTGGGACTTCCGATGCATTCTGTCTCATTTCGTGTGCTAAACTTTTTTTTATCCCCGCTCATCAAAACAAAGTCCGCCAGCCACCTGCGTGCTACAACCTCAGTGTCATATAACCTAGTGCAAAAATACACTTCTTGGCAAAATTCCACAATGACTAAGAGATTATACAACAGTAAACCCTGCTATGCCACGTACATTTTAGCAAATGAAACATATGCCTTTCGTATTCCATCAACAGCTTCTTTTTACGAACTGCTTACTTTGTGCAACCGTCTCCTATTATTACAATCTTTTCAGGTCTAGGATTATTTTCCACACACATTCCCATAAAATGTACTTTTCACTCAAATGATATTCCCTACATCATAACTTCAGAGAGTTAGAACTAGCAGTTTACAGACATCAGACAGGCTGGCTGGCTCGGAAGGTAGCCGGCGCAGACAAGTGTGGCCACGGGGTTGCCCACTGGGAGCGCTTGCAGGGACACCTATCATTGCGCGACATGGCATTGCAAGAACCCCGATATTATGCAAATGTTGATCGGAGCAGCCGCCCTCCAAGCTAATCAAGAGTTTGGCCTCCTAACTACCAGTCTGAAGCAGCAATCAGAAAACTGTCACTCTGGTACCATCATAACGAAGAGACGTTACCACCGACCAAGCACATCGCAGAAAAATCGCAGAAGCACCAACACCGAGGTCTGAGGAGAGGAAGAGAACCACGTACTAAAAAGGGAACAAGGGATAAGCTGAGGTAGTAGGGATTATTCCGCTGCATGTTCTTCGCTGGGTTATCAGTGTGATAAGGGGATCAGATTTCCACTGTGTGTTCTTTTTAGACGTCGGTGTTCACCAGTGAAGTAGTAGGAGGATTGATATTTTTTTAAAAAATCAGCCTTGTGACAAACATAACTAAACTTTCTACAACTTTTATTATTCGCTATCATCAGAACGTTGTAGATTGGAATGAGTGGAAGAATAAATGTATACCTTATGTATGTTTAAATAGAAATGTATTAATGGAAAAAATAACATGAATTTGTAGAAGTTAATGTTCATTAAGAAACAGTATTAAGAAGTTAAGGGTATCAAGAGTTCGTAGTAGTCCTTGCAAGAGTGAGTCTAAGTGTACTTAGGCAGGAATGTATGTATGTATGTATGTATGTATGAGCATTTACTCTTGGGTAGAATTGTCTTTGAAGTTAGAGGTGAGAGGTGAGTGAGAAAGCTAGAGACAATAATAATAACGATCGAATGACGTTTGTCCAGGGTACGTGTTAATTACACTCGTCATCATAATTTTCTGGCGACAGCCGATTTTGCTCCGTCTTTTATTTCGTTTTCTGAGGCTCCAGATGGTCATTTCGGAATTCACTCCCGGATGTGATTTTGGCCTTTCTATTTTGTTTTTAGATTTTTCCTAGTTTTCTATTGCCCGAAAAACATTTCGAATCGAGGTGTGAAATTTCGCAAGTTTTGTGTGCTAAATAAAGATTTTGTAAATTCGAGTAAATTCGCTTATTTATAACAAAATCAATACGTCAGTGCTTAGCATTTGCATTTTTAAATCTAGAACTTGTTTTGTTCACTACAGCGACTCTATTCCTGTTCAATAGAAGTAGGAGAAGTGTAAACCGGGTGATATTAGTTGTTTAAGAACACATTTTCATATAATAATATTAGATAGTCTACAGAATGTGGGTGGGGGTTAAACCATATTACTTTCCTTTTTCTAAGCTTCTTTTTATAACTATATGGTTCAGAATTAATGACAGGTTTTTCATATAGCAATATATTCTTGAAACTGCTATCCTGAATGGCGTTGTTATATAATTTCTGATTTTCATCGAACATTTTGAATTTGGACGATAACCGGTTAATGCTAGTGTTAACAATGTTGGGCATTTGCTTTAGGGTGTATTAGGGTGGTTGGAATGGATAATTATATAGCTGGGGGTATTATTGTCTTTGAAGTGAGTTTGACGGAAGCTGTCATTCTTATTAAGGGTAATGTCTAAATAATGAACGATTTTTAATGAAGAATAAATTTTCAATTTTAAAGCTAAGGAATGAAAAGGCTCTAATGATTTTTTTGGATTCTGTTGGCTAAGGGTCCATTGCTATTAGGGATGAGCATGAGACCATCATCCCGATATAATCTAATTAGTTTAGGGTCTATAAATGTACTTAATATATCTAATATGTAAATTCCGACAAGATCAGCGACCTGGGCTGAATCATGTGCTCCCATGGGTATATCAAAACTAGCACAAGGACATTTTTTCAGGTAGAATGATCGAAGGTGAAAATTGATTTTCTAGCAAGTAAAATAATTTTAACTTCTCTATCTGTGATCTCTACGTGATTTGACGCAAAGCTTATACAACTATCTAGGAGATTTTTGGAAATCAATGAATAAAAGTTTACGATATAAAATTTAAGGAAGGTGAATTTAGATTTTTCTTTCATTTTGTTGAACCAATTAATGTTATCGGAAGTGTCCTTCGGGTGGAGTGTAGATCGTAATTTCTCAATTATTCCTTTTAAAATTTCCCTAGAGACTAACCCTAAATCACTTTTAGTGGGATTAATTAACCTAGTTTGTAATTTATTTTGAAAGTTGGATTTATGATCCTTAAATAAAATGTAGGCGTCTTTAGTGGAAACCCTTCCTACCTTATTAGCAATATTTAAATCACAAACAAAATTGGTCGTATTTCTGTCCATATCAGATATTTTGTTGTTAGCCCAATCTACCTTGTAATTGCTGTTAACCTGTTTTTAAGAAGATTAATGTACTGTGAGAGTTTGCACTTGTAGATGTTATTTGATTTATCATACTTAATTCAATGATCCTTGGAATTTCCTAACGTTCTAATGTCTTTTTTAAAAAAATTGAAATCGTTAGTAGGACTTCTGTAATTTCATTTTGAGAAGTAAATTGAAAAGTTCTTTCTCAAAAGGGTCCAGGAATTTACAAAAAGGTGGAGTCTGTTGGGTCTTCAGGCTGTAATATTCCGCAGGGTTGTCCGAAGTTTGAATCGATTGGAGGTAGAAGGAGGCCTTCCATTGTAATCTCCTGACAAGGCAACACTGTTAAGTTGTTTTGTTTTTTATATTTTTCTTATGTTCTTATAATTTTATTCTTTTTTGGACATAAATTATTTAGAAACTGTACAAATATTCTGTATGTCCCGAACGCTTTCGATTATACTTTTAGGCGGTTTTCTTTTGACTTTAAACTGTATCTATAGATTGTTTCATTTATGAATCTAATATTATAGGGATATTTTATTTTTCGAACACTTTTTTATATACATTTTTCCAATATAGACACTGTGACGTGGTAAAATATTTGGCAAGCATGTCTCACTATATTTTTTTAAAATCATTTCACCGCAAGCAAGGTGAGAGTTGCACTAGTTCATAACCGGAAGTTCAAAGTAAGGGAGTAGTTTGTTATTGAAAATTCTTTCATCCGGGTTTGTGCGAGCCTAAAAAAATATTTTTAATATGTCTATATTCAGACATTATTTCGGGCGTTTCCTTTAGTAGCTTTTGCAATATGCAAATATCACCACAGATGCAAGGTCTGGTATTTTTAAGTATTTTCCCTGCCATGTGGGTATTTCTGCCATTTGTTTTCCTTTAATTTCCATACTTAGTCAGTTAGTTTGGTGCTATTTGTAAGTTTTTCTAGTTTGAATGTTGACTTGTGAATATTTCATTCTGTTTTAAAACTGCTTTCAGTAGATCCGGCTTACGGCCATATCACGTTGAATACACCGGCTAAGCAACGTTGATCCTGGTCAGTACTTAGATGGGTGTCCGCTTGGGAATACCAGGTGCTGTAAGCGTTTAGTGACGGATGTGCGTTGTGGTGCAGTGGATATCGGCTCGGAAAGAGAAATAGGTGAGCCGAGTTCGAATTCCAGTTGAATACCCTGCATTCACTTAAGCACTGGTACCCTTGAGAAAGGTATTAATCTGTCCCTTCCCTCTAGTTATGGGTTAAATAACAGGGTAGGACTTGGGGACCCTTCCCTTAAAAACAAATCACGATGAATCTTGATACTCGAAAAGAAAAAAGTAATACTAGACACAAAACTTATATAAAAACAACAATAAATTATTGAAAGAAAAATGTATTACCAGCGATAAATACATGAAATTTAGTTGGCAATTGATATAAACACAAAACAACCAACCAACAAAATCAGTAAATCCTAAGTACATTTTACCTTTATTTTTTTCTTTGTAAACTAGCAGTATAGCCCGGCGTTGCTCGGGTGTAATGAAAACTTTAAAACTAATCCATGCTCCTGGAGCTCAGACTCAGCCTAAAGAATATTTGTGTGAATTTTAGTGAGAATCGGATAAAAATTGTGGATTTGTATAAAGGACATACAGACAGATAAACAGACACACACACAAACATCTTGCCTTTTATATATATATATATATATTATCGATTTTCTGCACTATTGTAAGAACTGCAACATTGAAACTTCTGAATGTCGTTTCTTATGACTTTGTTTATGAGTGTATCAAATTTGATTAAAATCGGATTACTCCTTCTATAACCCGATTTTTTAGATTATCGATTTTCGATATTTATCGGGGGTATCTCGACACAAAACCTAGCTAAGAACACTCGCAGACGCTTATAGTACAGCTGTGTAAATTTTCAAGAAAATCGGTTCAGCCGCTTCGGAGTCTATAGGTAATGGATACACACACACACACACACACACACACACACACACACACACACACACAAAGTTCCATTTATAAATAAGTTTAGATAACTCTTTTGGTTTTGCAAACTTCTTCAAGCAGACATTCGTTTTTATCTTTGCAGTTACATTTTTCATTAACGTTATTTTGCCGGGCGTTGTTTTGTTTTTTTTTAATTTTTGGTGTTTTGTTTCTTTGTGTGATTTTCTAAATTAAAAGTACAGCTGTAACTTAATTTAGCTGTATTTCTATAAAATATTTGGTGCTTACGTATTATCGGGAGGACCTTTAAAAAAACGACTCAAAAATTAAAGTAAATTATTTATTGAAACGGTTAAAACAATAAAATAACATTACATTTGTAATTCCGGAGGCCAGAACGTCGCAATTGCTTCCAAAAGTGACTCAAAGACATCAGTACAGGCAACATGCTTCCGCCACATGAATTCGGCCAAATACGACTCCAAATGGTGACGTGCAGTGCCACAGTGCTTCTTGTTTCGCCACTTTGTCGATCCCCATAGGCGTTCCACTGTCTGCGTATGAGCCCCGGTGTTCGAATCCACAAAGTTGTACTTGTGGTTGACGTTGAGGTGATGAAAGCCTGATTTTTCCAGTTCCTTGGTGTTATAAGCGGGGGAAAAAAAAGAAAAAGTAAAAATCAAAGGTCCTCCCGATAATACGTAAGGACCAAATATTTTGTATAACTCGAAGCTTTTAGGGAAGTGTTTATTTTACCTCTTTGGGATTTTACTTCTAAATTAAACGACTAGTTAAAACAAACGCTCTTACGTTTTCTCGTTTTTTTTTTGTTAATTTATTTGTTGTTTATATTCTAATTGATTTGTATGTCCATTTTCTTCTAATACTTTTACATATTCTTTTTCCTCACATCGAAAATTGCTTTATAAGAGGAATTTTTAGACAATCTATTCCTTTAGGGAAGTATTTGATTATATTAGTAGGGTGATTTGATACAGTGTTTACATGTATTAATTTTGTTCTTTGGTTTCATGTATTGGGAGACAGTGTAGATTAGGTTTCACGTCTAGATATTGGACAGTTTTTTTTATTCATTCCGACCTTTATATCAAAATTGAGACTTTTAAAAAGCTTAAAAAAACATTTTTCTTACTTTGTCGTGTGTTCTGTGAAGAAGGAAAAAATATCGACGGGTGAGGGGGGAAGATATACAGTGTTAATCATTAAGCGTAGATGTTTCTCTATCCCAGGCGTTAAGATGAGCTTGGACTGAACTTTTAGTTGGCCATTCTCAAATACATGACAGTAAATTTCACTAGAAGAATTGTTTATATTTATTCCGACGGTAATAATAATATCTTCATTTTGTAAATACTAATCTTTTTTGATTTTATGGCAATAATATTATTATCAAGCATGATAAGAATGTTAAAATAAAGTGGGGATAAACGTTAATGATACCAACAATAAAAATTATTAATAACAATATTAGCGAACTGTCAGTCAGTTAAATGGGCGATCATGTCTTGAAAGAGACATGACTGACTGGGCAGAAGATTATCCCGCAGTAGGTTGCCATTCGCTTTCTGCGGTAGACTGGTTGCCGACCAAGGCTATAGAACCCAATCTGTCCTGTTACTTAACCCATAACTGGAAGGAAGAGACGGATTAATACCTTTCCCAAGGGTATTTGCGCGTAAGTGAATACAATGGATTCAGCTGGAATTCGAACTCGGCTCCTCGGTTTCTCGTTCCGAGCCGATATCCACTGTACCACAACGCACATCCTGATGGCAAATTGGGGGGGGGGTTGTTTAAGAGGCTTATACAATATACTAGCATCATAGCCCGGCTTTGCCCGTGCAACTCACAACATTTTAGTAGTAGGACTCGCTTATATAAAAAAATAATCATATAAAAAATTGTTGTTTAAAAATTGTTAAAAAATTCCATTAAAAAAATTATTTTCTTTTGTTTTGCGTAAACGTGATTTGATGTTTTGTGTGACATTGTAAACAACATTGCGTTTGTTTTTGTTTCAAAATTACGGCGGAAAATATTTACATTTTTTGTTGACTAAACGAATTTAATATAAAAATAACAATTATCTGAAGAAGAATATTTTCGTTTTCTTTTCTTGCATGAGTTCAAATTTGGGAATAGTGTTTCCCAAACTTCTACCAAAATTGACAGAGCTTAGAGAGATGGGTTAACACATGAACGGACAGAACAAGAAGGTAGTTCCAGAAATTCCATACTTGTGATGAGGGCCTTAAATATGAAGAAGGTAGAGGACGGTCATGCAGTCTTGACACTTAGCAACTGCAAGCATTTGTTGAGCAAAACGCACGACAAAGTGTCAGAGAAATGTCTCAGACGATTAGTGTCAGCACTGAAACAGACTCAGACGATTAGTGTCAGCACTGAAACAGACTCAGGCCATTTGCATAGTATTCGCAAGGTGAAAAATATCGATAAATGGGTTCCTCATGATTTCAATGAAAACCAAAAATGCAGGCGTTTTGACGTTTATTCGATGCTCTTTCTGCGTAACACTAACGATGCCATTCTTGTCACTTGTGATGAAGAGTGGGTTCTTTATGATAACCATAAATGATCAGGGCAATGACTTGATTGTGTTGAGTCCCCCAAACATGTCCCAACGCCGAAGTCGCATCAGTAAAAGTTAATGATGACTGTCTGGTGGTCTGTAATTGGTGTTATGAAATACAACTTTCTAGAAACGAATCAGAGTATTAATGCAAAACTTTAATGCAATCAACTTGCTGAAATGCATGTACGCCTGCAAAAAAATGAGACGGGCATTGGTGAATCGACGTGATCCAATTCTGCTTCACGATAACGCTCGGTCACATGTTGCAACAATGACGTTGCAAAAACTCACAGACTTGAGATACAAGAGTTTATCACATCCTCCATATATTCTCTCCATTTTTCATCCACCGATTATCCTCTTTTTTAAGAACTCAATCATATTTTTAAATGGTGGAATCTGGTTTCAAAGATTTCATTGTATTGCAGACAACCAAGGATAAATAATCTCATCGATCTATAGCAGAGGTATATATCTGCTCAAATATTGTATTTTAACTAATTTCAACATTTCTACACTTAATTTTTCAAGAATAAAATTGTTTCTGAAATCGGCCATTATTTTTGTAACAAAATAATAGTTTGTATAGTTTGTTTCTGTTTGTTCGTTTGCATCTATCTATCTATCTATCTATCTATCTATCTATCTATCTATCTATCTATCTATCTCAGACCGTTCGTTATCTATCTATCTATCTATCTATCTATCTATCTATCTATCTATCTATCTATCGTAGAGTCGCTGATACCCTACTAGCGCTCTCAAAGATAGAATGGTCTGTGGTCCGAAATAGCTATATAAATAAGGATTATTAGCGGTCAGGGATTCGGAGTGCCATTGACAGTCTGAGGGGATCAACTGCTTGCGTGAGTCGTTTACTTTGTTGGACTCTCTGCTTTCGAGCGGAGAGGAAACTAGACGAGGCTTCACCACAGGGTAGGGTCTTGTCTTGGGAAAAGCAGACAAGAATTTTTGTCCGAGCTTACGGACTTGGGTTTACCCATGTTAATTAGTCTTGTGCCGCATCTACATTAGCCTTCTGCCCACGTGGGGAGGTCGTAAATAATTCGGAGTGTCATTGACGATTATTATCGGTAACAACTTCACCTATATTCACTTTCTAATTATTGTTGTTCTGTCTTATCTGTGTTTGTCTTCTTTGTACATTATATCCATTAGCACGGATATTGTGTTGTAGATACTTCAGCACACATCATCTGGTATCTTATTGCTACCTCAGCGGTACAACACAATCTATCTCAGTAAGTTTTTATCTATCTATCTATCTATCTATCTATCTATCTATCTATCTATCTATCTATCTATCTATCTATCTATCTAAGCCTGCTCACATCTATCTATCTATCTATCTATCTATCTATCTATCTATCTATCTGTCTAAGCCTGCTCACATCTATCTATCTATCTATCTATCTATCTATCTATCTATCTATCTATCTATCTATCTATCTAAGCCTGCTCACATCTATCTATCTATCTATCTATCTATCTATCTATCTATCTATCTATCTATTTAAGCCTGTTCACATCTATCTATCTATCTATCTATCTATCTATCTATCTATCTATCTCAGACTGATCATATATTTCTATCTATATTTTCATTATATTAATCTCAGTTTGTTCATTCAGCCTATATATTTTCGTTTTTGTTTTTTTTCTCTTTTTGTTTTCCTTAACTGTTTAATCAATCAATTTGGTTTTTAAACAATCCAACCCTCACCGAAAGAATCAAATTATCCCCCCGATCACTCCTTGGACTCTCCCCCGCCAACTCCCCAACTGTCGGTCACATCTAAATTGCGCAATTTTAAAAGAAGATGAAGCGGATAAAACTTGTATCATTAATCCTAATCACAAAAGGCGACGCTCTTTGATTCAACTGAAATATCTTCATAAACACTATTCGCTAATTACGGGGACAGGAAACCTTTATTTGGTTTCGTAGGATATCAGCGTGAAGATTTATTTTGACCCCTTGGTTTTATCATGACACCCTACTCGACAGAATGGGCTCATTATGTCGCCACAAGATGCTAAGCATCATACAAAAATATATTTATAAAAAATCGAAGTAAAATTAGACAAGGATCATTATAAAGTTGAGGAATAGCCAAATCAAATTCATCACTCTGCTAATTAATCAAATACCGAAAATGTTCTGCCACAAAAATAGAATCCTGGTTTGTGGATATTAATGTTCATTTGTGTGCAGCCTACAAAGGGAAATGCTGGTTTTTATGTTAAACCCCAAAGCAAAATGAACTCAGCGGACTTTTTTTTAATCACATCACCCCATGCAATATGATAATGCTACAAGGACGCAGGGTGTGAAAGACAATGAGAAAACTTATGTAAGGAGAAAGGACAATAAAAGAACAGCAATCAGAAAGACAAAAGATGACGATAACGTTGCATTTAAATTTTTTATCATTTTGGGTGGCAAGGAAGCAATAAATTAGAAGGGAGTTCCATAGGCGAGAAATGCGATTATATAAACTATTAGAAAAGAACAGAAGTTTGCATTTCGTTAGTTCAACAATAAAACGGTGAGACCTAATTACCAATCGGGTAGTACAATACTGTCGAGGGTCCAAGTAAGAAAGCTCACTAGAACAGTTGCCATGAAAATATTTTGTGAAAATCTTGTAGAGTAGCTGACATCCCTGTAGCACTCTTAATTATAGAATGGCCCATGTCTGAAATGGTCTATTTAAGTAAAGAATAGTGGCATTCGTGGCGTAATATTCGAGTAATATTTGAAGTGATTACTTCGGCAATTATTGCGATCTAAACCCCTCCACTCTGTGTTGTATGTTCTGTTTTGTCTGTCATTGTATCCATTGTGCTTTTCTGTGCATATCCGTTTAGCACCGGATATTGTGTTGAATAATTCCGCAGCACACTTTCTCTGTGTATCGTATCCACCTTGGCGATACAATAGAAAACACAGAGGGAAGCTCCGTCAAAACTGTGAGAAAGTGATAACAGGTCAGGATCGATTGTATTACAGATCTTTTTGTGAATTTTGTCAAAAAACCTCGTGGTATATAATTGAAGCAGCAGACGTGATAGAGAAACACTATCCAGTGCACGTATAAATAGTAAATTTGTAGGTGTGCAATAAATAAGACAAGGGTGCGTCTTCTCACCCGACTTTAATCTTTAAAGTAAGTCGTTGTTGAGGAAATTATAATTCTATCAGAATTCATAATTGGCGGACATAATCTTAACAACATCAGCTGCAAACTGCCTGCATACGGACAGGTAAGGAATTTAGCAGATATACAAAGATAGAATGAGGCGTAAGAAAAGGATGCGTCTTTTCACCGGATCTATTCAACTTGTACAGCGAGACTATTTTGTGGACGCAAGATGTTATGCCAGGATTTGTCATCGGAGGCCACAATTTGAACAACATAAGGTACGCAGATGATACAGTGCTGATAGCAGATACGGAAAGGAAACTACAAGACCTCCTACAGAAGGTAACTGAAGAGAGTGATAAGAAAGGATTACAAATAAACTGCAAGAAAACCGAATGCATGGTCATCAGCAAAAAGGGCACCCAATATGCCAAATACAGGTGGGGGGGATACTAAAAGCAAGCAGGTACAAAAATTTAAATTCTGGGAAGTGTTCTAACAGAAAACGGAAAGTGTGACACAGAGAACCGAAGGTGAATTGGCATTGCAAAAGACGCATTCCAGAAGCTGAGTGTAGTATTAAGAGACAGAAAAAATTAACTAGAAACAAAGAAGAGAGTACTGGATTGCTATGTAATGTCAGTTCTTCAATATGGCAGTGAATGCTGGACAATATCATCAAAGATAAAGGAAAAACTTGAAGCAATTGAAATGTGGTTCTACAGAAGTATGCTGCGGATATCATGGATCGAGCATGTGAACAATTTGGTTTTGGAAACGAAAAGGAAATTAATACTGATCCTCAGGAAGAAACAGCTAAAGTTTCTAGGACATGCAATGAGGAAGGAGGGCTTGGAGAACCTGATACTAACAGGCCAGGTAGAAGGAAGGAGAGACAGGGGAAAACAGCGAGTAAAGTACTTAACTGGCATGAGCAGGTGGATAGCAGAACAGGGGTTACGTGGTGTCACAGGAGAAAGCGTGCTAAGAGCCACCAAGGAAAGGGAGACGTAGAAGGCCATGATCGCTTACGTCTTGAAAGGACAAAGCACATAGAAAAAGAAGAAGAATTTAAAGATATGCAAATGAGGTTTGATAGCAAACACAGAAAGAAAAATTCAGGAACTTCTAGAGAAGGTGATAAAGAAAAGGGTGAAAAAGGACTATGCATCAACTGTAAGAAGTATGTATGATTGTTAGCAAGAGAAAAATCCCAAGGTGTGAACAACGAATTAAGGGTATCAAAATTCAATGAATGGATAAAGAGACATCAAAATTCGTATATGCGTCGATATAGCGAAAGCTGCTTAAGAGAATCACAGTAAAGTATTATGAAACAGGAAAATTTCATTAGAACCAAGAATATATGATTGTTAGCAAGAGAACAATCCCAAGGTGTGAACAACGAATTGAGGGTATCATAATTAGGTAAGTGGGAAAATTTAAATACCAAGAGGACTTTTAACATTGAATGGATAAAGAGACATTAATATTCGTATACGGGTCGATATAGCGAAAGCTGCTTAAGAGAATCACAGTAAAGTATTATGAAACAGGAAAATTTCATTAGAACCTCCCTCCCCACAAAAAAACTACTACTGAACTGTTAGTATTATTGTTTTTTTTGTATGGCAGTGAATGCTGGAAAATCTTCATAGAGAGAACACGAGACTTGAGGTTACCGAAATGTATTTCTGCAGAAGGAAGCTGAGAATATTATGGCATGTACTTAACAAGAATTTTAAAGAAAATGTACACAAAATGAAAACCCTTACAGAAATAAATAGTTGAAACCTCTAGGGCACATAATGAGGAAAGACGACTTAAAGAAATTGATAATCACAGTACAAACTGAATTCATGAGGAAAAGAAGAAATTTGATAATAATCTTCGTAATTGTCTTGTGTAAATGATTGATAGAAGAGAGATTATGAGAGACAGCTAAACGACAAATCTTACTAGGAGATACAATGACTTGGATGTTGTAGAGAGCTATGATTGCCCATGTCATGAAGCGACATGGTACACAGAAGAAGAAAAAGAAATGGTGTAAACAAGTAAAACATCTTAACGACACTATCTATCTATCTATCTATCTATCTATCTATCTATCTACTTGGTAATTAGTCGGAGAGGTTTCGAATATGCTGATTGATTCTGGTCAGAGCGCTAAGAGTTCCTGCCTCCTGCGTCGTCATACGAGGAAATCGTGACACGTTTTTTTTTGGTAAAAACATATTCAGACAAATCAGGTGATTATTGCTGGAATCAATTTTATATATAAAAATAGAGAAAATGTTGAAGTGAAATTAGAAATACAATAAATGCCGGCTTACAGTTTACATCAAAACGTTAAAGGTAGAAACGCTCAGCATTTAACTTAACGAGCATTAATTGTATTTTTTACCTTTACCTTTCACGATTTTTTAAGTTAATAGTATTAATAAAGCTACCTGACTAAAGATATTTCTTAAAACGAAACGTGTTACTGATAATTTTTCCATTTTCTCAATCAGTTGTTCAGAAAGTAGAATTTGTTTTTTAATATTCTGAGTGAAATTATTTATTTTGCAACCATCTGAAAGAAACAATGTGAAATTATATTGTTGAAATATATTCTGGATTTATAACCGCTTAATTATGTGTTGAGTCCCCCCCTCTCTCTCTCTATATATATATATATATATTCACTTTCTTTTCCGTCTCTTTTAACAGTTTATCTCCTCTTTTTTCTTCTTTTTACGTCTTCACCCTTCTTTTTTATTCATTTTTTTCAACTCACTGGCAGAAACAATGTGTGTTTTGGGATGGAATCAACTGTCTTGAATATTGTTAAAAGTAAGCCATTTTTTGTCCGTTTTTGCCTAATTTTTGCTTAATTTTAAAATTTCCATGCCTAATTGGTTTTGTTTTTTAGCAGAAATTTATTTGACTGGACTTTAACTAAGTTAAAACTTAACAAGTCACCAACCTTTTTTTTTCAATTGGAGTAGAGAGACTAAACTATCGTCCGGTTCCCACTCCACCCACGTCTATTGAACAGGTGAAGAGGCTCATCCCTTGTTCCCTGTCTAGTATGTGATTTCCGGCTTTCTCTTTTCTAATCTTTTTACTCTTTTCTTTATCAATTGGAGTAGATAGACTAAACTATCGCCCGGTTCCCACACCTCCCACGTCTATTGAACAGGTGAAGAGACTCATCCCTTGTTCCTTGTGTAGGATGTGGTTTCCGGCTTTCTCCTTTCCAATCTTTTCACTCTTACGTAGGCCCATGCGCATCAGTGGCGTTACCGCCTTGCTCGGGGTGATATGATTAATATATATATATATATATATATATATATATATATATATATATATATTTACCAATTTTTCATCTTCCGTCCTTACTTCTTTCACATTTTCTATTTACCATTCTTCACTCCCACATTTACCCAACATTCTTTTTATAATTTGGTGTCTTTCATTCTTTATTTTGATTTATCCAACTTTTTCCATTTTCATTCTCATTCCCTTATTAGATATTATTTATTATTTTCCTCTTTTTCTTCTCGTTTCTTTTTTGCAAATTGATTTCTCTTAATATTTAATATTCTCTTAATATTCCGCAATTGTTATTCCGCTCCTCTTTCCAAATGATTTCAATTCTCATTCTTCTCTGTCAATTTCTCGTTCGACAAATTCCATTTTTTTTCATCCCTATCCCTGCCTCTTCGCTTTTATTTTCCTCTACGTTGACCATCGTTGGACCAATTTGTTAACGGCTTCGAATTTACAGCCGCAAACGTCTTTTCTCCTTTAGCATCCGTCACTCCTTCTCAACAAAACCCCAATTTCCTGTTTCTCTGAAAGTCTGCGACCATTAGATAAGCTGTCGACATAAATTGTAATGGCGTTGACGTTAATGGCGTCAAAGGTGGAGGTGCGTACGCGAATACACTCGATTATTCGACGGAAAATCTTTCTTCCACGCCAATTGAAATAACGTAAAACCGCAACTACAGACCAACGCAAAAACTGTTGCTTGTCGTTTCATTCTCCGTAAAAATAATGATTACTCACGTGGAATTCCCTTCCACACGATTGCTTCCCCGACGGCTACAATCTCCAGGAGTTTAAATGTAAGGTCAATAGACACCTCCTAACACCCTAACCTGCTCCCATTCTACCAAACACTCTTCCCATCTGCCCAACCCTCATCTTCGGTATCCTTACTCATCTGTCACCTTACTCCTGACATTCTCTATGTCTAACCACTCCTTCTCTTTACCTTCCCCTATGTAGCTCCATGCGCAATAGTGGCAGTGGAATGCCTTGCTTGGGGTGAGATGATTTTAAAAAAAAAACATTTTTGGCTTTGTTCTTTTACATATTTTTAATATTACATATTTTTGTAATTTTTTACATATCTTACATATTTCATATTTTATATATTTTTGTCATAATACTTTTACATATTTTGCATATTAAATATTTTACATATTACATATTTTACGTATTACATATTTTATACATTTTTTACATTGTTTTTTTACATATTACATTTTCTACATATTTTTGTCAATTGTTATTTTATATATTAAATATTTCCATATTTTCTCATAGTTCTTTTATATATTTTATATACTACATATTTTACATATTACATATCTTACATATTTTTGTTATTGTACTTTTACAAATTAAAGAGTTTACACGTTTTTGTCATTTTTCTTTTATATACTTTACATATTGCATATTTTTTCATTGTTCTTTTACATATTTTACAAATTTCATATTTTTGTCATTGTTCTTTTCCATATTTTATATATTACATATTTTTGATATTGTTCCTTAACATATTTCATATATTACTTATTACATATTTTATCATTGTTCTTTAACATATTTTAGATAATTCATTTTTACATACCTTTCATTCTTTTTTTACATCTTTTTTTATAGCAATTAATGTATTTTTAATCCGACGATATTCATTTTTTATGTAAAAAATGACGGCAAAATATTTTTTATTGATATGCCATCTAAAATGACGGCAACATATATATTGATATACCTACTATTGAGCTTCTTTTATTGGCATAAGAAAACAAACATTAATTTGGAAATTCTCGCAAAAATCAAATAATTGTCGGATTTTATTGAGACTTTCCGTACTCATTTACAAATGAATGAAATTATTTTTGAAATTATTAAGTAGTAGGATTTTTTTTAAATCTTGGGAAAATATATTTTTTTTACCTCTGTTACCCACTCCACGTAAATTCATGAAATTTTAAAAAATTATAATTTGTTGCGGTCTATGATTTTATTAGTTAAACGCGGGACTCATTGGGTAATATAAATCATCTATTTTGTTTTTAAATTTGGCCTCTGTATACGAAAACCTGCTCTGAACGGTAAATTAAAAATGCAATAAAACTCTGATATTTAATTCAATAATCTTTTAATTGCTTGAATAAATTATAAAAATTAAGGACATTATAGTTTAAAGAAAATATTTTTTGATGACTAAAGAAATTTTAAAAGAATTGTTTTAATTTTTTTTATTATAATAATTTATAAAAATTCAAATGTATTTTTAAAATCATCAATGATTTGTTGCGGTTAGATGTTTTAGTTAAGAATTGATGATTATATTGCCTATCGAAAATTGAAAAGTATAATAAAAATCGTTTGGCCTTAATAACTTGTGTGTGTATTTGAAGTTTTTTCTGTATGATAATTTCTACGTGCAAATTAAAAGGTCTGAGATTTCTCCCTTGCACGAAAAAATTTGTACAATTTTGTCACTTATAAACACATACACTTTTATCACTAATCAAGAACCTGTCAACAAGTTCTTAAATATATGGCGGACAGTTCAAAACGTTCAAATCTGCGATTAAGAAATAGTTTTATTCTAAATTTTAAGCTAAATAAGTAACACTTGTATAAATCAGATTAATTTAACATAAAATTTACTAATTTTTCAGAAATAATGTGTCACAGATGTATATTTTATTTTTGCAAGATTTTTAAAACCGAGAATTAACGTTTGTTTACAAATGTGTCGATCGATAAGAAATGGCAGCAAAATTCAAAAATTGAAAACAAATCTTTAACTTTTATATTCCAGTCAATATAATTTCTGTTTGAAATAAACCAGAGAGTATTTTGTTTAGTGGAAATAGTAAATTTAATCATTTAGCTTTCAATTAAAAGAAAATTCGTTTTTAAAAATTCAGTTTAAAAGTAACTATGCAGATTTTTCGCGATTTAGTGAAGGTACCTAAGTTAATCTGTTCATTACTCGAAAATCATGTACTCTCATTGTAGCTAATTTCTGATGTCTGGTACGATTGGCCATTCCCTAAAAGAAATGCTATAAGAAATCATCATCATCCTCGTCATCATTCATTCATTCTGTCACTCAGTCCAATAATTGGCTGTCGCCGTAATTCTACTGCGTTAATGAGCTCCTGAGCAGTTCCCTATACAAATCTGGAGTGATAGCTGGAGGCGTATTTTTTTCGCGCGTCGAAAGTAAACCTGGAGGAGCCCATCGCAATCTAGGTTAGACCACAGCCGATGTCTTCCAACAGAATTTTCGCCTTTGTCATGAATACGTGACTGTTGATTCCGTATGTGTGTATGTGTGTGTGCAGGCGCTAACCCTCCCCCTGGCCGTTGACTAGAACTAATTAACCCCCCCCCACCGATGATGTGTCATCAATTCACTATGGAGTCTAATCTACCCCATAATGCTAGATGGCTGTTGAGCCTATAAGAAGTTTCATCAACTCCTTGAGAGACTTTGTTTTTAAACTTTTGGCTGCCTATCCACTCCTTTTACAAAAAAGTCTGCTGCGTAACTGGCTTAGTCGTCGATGATTCGTAGATGTGGCTGGTTGTAATGAGTTACATGGTGCTATTAGTACTCATAGAGTGACCTGATATAAACGGGTGGGGATAAAGCAAGTTGATACCCTGAAAGTGACTGACCCGGAGGATAGACTTCATGTAAAAGTATCACTCGCTGATCAACACTCGTTTACTGCCTCGAGTCAGCAGTTGACTTTATTCCCTGGAAAGAAAACTGGTCTCTTTCAAATGTGCCACTCTGTAATCTGTCAGTTAAGTGCCATACGTGATACACGCTTTGGGCGATCATGTCTCGATGAGACATGACTGACTGGGCAGGAGATTATCCCGCACTAGGTTGCCATTGCTTTCTGCGGTAGATTGGTTGCTAGCCAAGGCTATAGAACCCTATCTGTCCTATTATTTAATCTATAACTGGAGGGAAGAGATGGATTAATACCTTTCCCAAATGTATTTGTGCGTAAGTGAATGCAAGGAACTCAACTGGAGTTCGAAATCGGATCCTCGATTTGTCGTTCGAGTTGATATCCACTGCACAACAAAGCACTTTGTAGTACATGTAGGCTATTCCAATAACTTGGAGCGATTTTATATCAGGACCAACCATTTTCTTGACTGTCCATGAACATTATAAGAAAAAATGTTTAGGATCAGCGGCTACAAAAGAAAAGTAACTAACGCCCAAATGCGAGAAACTTGTTTAAGCCTCAATTTTTTTTTTAATTTCCTTCAGATTTTGGTTTACGTTAAATATCACGTTAAATACACCGGTTCTCGCTCGATCACCGAAGTTAAGCAACACTGAGCCTGGTCAGTACTTAGATGGGTGACCACTTGGGAATACCAGGTGCTGTAAGCGTTTAGTGACGAATGTGCGTTGTGGCGCAGTGAATATCGGCTCGGAAAGAGAAATAGGTGAGCCGAGTTCGAATTCCAGTTGAATAACCTACATTCACTTAAACACTGGTACCCTTGGGAAAGGTATTAATCCGTCCCTTCCCTCTAGTTATGGGATAAATAACGGGGTAGGACTTGGGGACCCTGCCCTTAAAAACAAATCCAAATGAATCTTGATACTCGAAGAGAAAAAAGTATTACTAGACACAAAACTTATGTAAAAACAACAATAAATTGTTGAAAGAAATAATTATTACCAGCAATAAATAAATAAAAATTTAGTTGGCAATAAATGACCCGCCGAGGTTGATTTGTCATAAAACAAAAACAACCAACCGTCAGATTTAACAACTTCAGTCTTTGACAATTTTAACCATGGAAAGATTAACAATCGAAAAACGTATTCAAGTTATCGAAGCTTTTTACGAAAATGGACGCTCAAACAAGAGAATTTCCCAAGTCGCATCATCTCTCGAAAAGATATCAATTGGCCACAACGATTGTGCAACTTAGAGCCTTTAGATTTCTTCCTTTGTGGTTATCTCAAATGTAAGGTCTCTATCAACAAGCCAACAATTCAACAGCTGAAGGATGAGATAACAAGGCATATTGGTGAAATCGAGGAGTAACTATGCAAAGACGTCATCAAAAATTTTGACCATCGTGTGATGTTCCGTTGAAGCCTTGGCAAACGATATTATTTTTCACCTATACTTTTCATGACTTAAATAATATGATCTAACAGTGAAATCAAAAAAGTTTCACCAATAACACTGTTTTATTTACTGCTAACTTTAATCCATCTTAATAGAACACTCTTTATAATGACTCATTTTAAAATGTGTCTTTTTTGTACAATGTGCGTTGTGGCGCAGTGGATATCGGCTCGGAACGAAAAATCGGGGAACCGAATTCGATATTCCAGTTGAATTCCTTGCATTCACTTACGCACAAGTACCCTTGGGAAAGGTATTAATCCGTCTCTTCCCTCCAGTTATGGGTTAAATAATAGGACAGATTGGGTTCTATAGCCTTGGTCGGCAACCAGTCTACCGCAGAAAGCAATGACAACCTACTGCGGGATAATCTCCTGCCCAGTCAGTCATGTCTCTTTCAAGACATGATCGCCCAAGCGTGTATCACGTATGGCACTTAACTAACTGACAGATCGCTAATATTATAATAATAACTGACTGACTTTTTTGTAGACCATTTTAAAGCACTTTACTGACTGTAGCACTGGGCGATAAATCATTGTCCATATCCCATCACTACGTAAAAAGTACAAATTTCGAACCCAAGAAATAAAACGGTAGAGCATTTTCCTAAAAAGATGCCATTCTGAGTGAGATGTTCAGGATTTTCCTCAATCTACCTCTGTTTTTAGAATTTTGTAAACAAACCGTTTTTCATAATCAGTAATTATCTCGACCAAAGTACAATTTTTTCTGTTACGATTAAAAAGAGAAAAAAATGTTGACTGTTATTGATTTTTTCAAGTTTATGTAGATGCCGTTACTAAGTCAGTTCTAAAATTTTCTTTTTATATGGCGAAAGATGTTGCTAGTAACTTCGAATAAGAGAAAGATAAATTGAACGCAAGGACAAAAAGGCGAAGTAGAACAAGAATATGAAGCCAAAATTGCGTACGAAATGAATAAAGAAATACAAAAGAAAGCGACATATTTAAAATGAACAGACTAATAAAAAACATTCAATAAAACTATCAAATGTTAAAAAGGGTATAAGAAAAGAAATAAGAGGCGCGAAACGATGTCACAAATGAATTTTCATGTGGGAAAAGTAGGAAAGCAGACGATAACAACGAAAGCATGGCGTTAAAGAAAAAAATGAACACGCACAAAAAAAATAAAATGGAAACGAAAGAAAAATGTAGAGATCGAATAAAAAGAAAAAATGAAAAAGCAGAAAAATTTTAATAGAGGAGAAACATAAAAGCCTAAAGCTGATATCAATGGAGTCGATTATTTTACAGTGTCAGTTTATATCCGGACCAGCCATTTTCTTGACTGTCCATGAACATTTGAGGAATAAATGTTTAGGACCAGCGGCTATAAGAGAAAAGTAACTAACGCCCCAATGCGGCAAAATGCCACTTGTGATATTGATTTGTACGAAAGTAGGTGGAATACACATATTATTTTGGTTGGTTTTCTCTTTTAATACAAGACCCAACGCCAGTTATGACGCCTGTCCTTGCGCAAACGATTTCTGCATGAAATTTTCCGTAAGAAGGAACAGCAACTATAGAGTGCGATCGGTAAATTTTTGCCATTTCACATTGTTAATTTCACGCATGCGCGTTGTTTGTTTTAGATTTTGCCGAGTGCAGAGGACAGTAGGGTAAATTAGACATCATCTGAGATAAAAAAAAAAGTGCACCATAACGCAAATCTCTTCTCCATGAATATGGAAAAGATATGCTGTGCCGCTTGATATTCACGCCGGAAGTTATATTTCGGAGTGTTTGGGTGTTAATCCAAGGATAGTGAAAAAGATTTGTAATGAATTAGATGTGTCTCATGGTGATTACGAAGGCGTTTAGAGTGATTACTAGACATAGTGATATTATGCTCTTATTCTACATCACAGTGGGAATCAAAATAAACACGCTGGTCTATATAAAGTGTATTGAGAACGTATTTCAGCCCTGATTCAAGCGAATGGCTGCTTGAAGACCCCATGTCTGGCAAGAGGACTCTTTGCCATGTCGCAAAAGAAGAACTCAGTCGTGGTTATCAGGCAATTTCTGGGAACACATTATATCTGGCTACCTAACTACCCAGTGCAACTCTTCCTTGATTATAAATATATGGGGCGCAGTTTAACGATAAACCAATAAAACTCCTTGTAACAACTAAGATGAGCCTAAGGCAAAGCTTATAGCTGCATTCACCAATTTAAACAAGATGTCCGTCCAGATGATTTGCAGAATTTCCGAAGTTGTTTGGAAACCGTAGTTAAAGCCATTAGCGATTAATAGTGAATAAATTTACTCATTAGTATTTTAAGATATTTTTTATGTAATTTTGGTAAATATATCTGTTAAAAATGAGATGTCAGTGTTATTTTCATTTTTGTGTAACTGAGATAATTTCTTCATCTCATGCTGTATAGAACTTTTTTTTTCGGCAGAATTTAAAACTATTGAATAGAAAAGTTCTACGTGAGATTTTTCATCTCTCTCTCTATATATATTTACACATATCGCTCACCGGTAGCACTACTCGAAATTTTATGCACAACGCAATCGTCATATATATATATTTTTTTCTACCCCAAGCTGTCCATATCTATCTACCTTATCTGTTTCTATATATCTAAGGGTTCGGTTAATGTAAGCAACGAATAGATTTTTCTTCCAAAGACTGGGGGGGGGGGTCTTAATACAAGACTAAATTCTGTGAGTGTTTGATGTCCTCCGTTATAAGACTATTGATGATTTAGGCTGGTAGACGTTAAAATAAACAGGGACATGTATACTTGTTTAAAGATTATTTTTAATGGATACTTGTATTTGAGAAGTCTGTTTTTCTATAATTAAACAGTACGTTTATATATATCCACCGACCTGAATATTCGAGAAAGCTTGTTAGGAAAATATCTATCTTCCGGTCGGATTCACATCTGCGACTTCCATATATCCAGAGGAAGCGGGCAATAGATCTGACGTGTCTTACCATTTGTCCACAAAAGATTTCAAGGATTAACAAAGTCGAATTAAGCCTTATTGTCATGGTGGCATCACCCATTACAACGGATTGAAATCTTCCGACAACTTCCCTTCACAAGAGGTGGCAGATCAAGAGCTCAGAGAGTGGGAGGTCAGAGATCGGCATAAAGCAGATAAGCAAAGATAGCCAAGACCGCTACCTTACGACTATTCTTCTTCTTCTATGTGCCCTGTCCCTTCAGGACGTAGGCGATCATGGTTCTCCACGTCTCCCTATCCCTTGTGGCTCTTAGTATGTTTGAGCTTGTTGCTCCTGTTGAGCCCGTTCCGTCATCCACCTGACCAGAACCTGCAAATATGTTATCCGCTGCCTTCCTCTGTCTCTCCTTCCGTCTATCTGACCAGTCAGTATCAGGTTCTCCAGGCTCTCTTTCCTCATTGCATGTCCCAGGAACTTCAGTTGTCTCTTCCTGATGCTCAGCATCAATTTCCTTTTTGTTGCCATTCTTTCCAACACCTCCTCGTTGCTTGCATGCTCAGTCCACGATATCCATAGCATCCTTCTGTAGAACCACATTTCGGCCGCTTCCAGTTTTGTCCTCATTTTCGATGATATTTTCCAGCATTCACTGCCGTATTGAAGAACTGTCATCACGTAGCAGTCTAGCACTCTTTTCTTCGTTTCTATTGAGATTTTCCTGTGTGTTAGTATTTTGCTCATCTTCTGGAACGCGTCCTTTGCCATGCCAATTCGCCTTCGGATCTCCGTGTCGCACTTTCCATCTTCTGTTAGAACACTTCCTAGGTACTTGCGATACCGAATATTAGTATTCCTAACCCGTATTTATTCGTCCTACTAACAGAGTTACACGTATTGTATTTTGCTGTGTTTAATATATATATATATCGTTATTTCATATTTTGATGTTTGTATTATTTCTTGCTGGACTCTTAACCGGGTCCAAGACACTTATAAATACATAAGTTTCTGATTTTTCATAACATTCATACATAACATTCGAATCATGAAAGTAGAAAGTTAGCTCTCAAGATCCACACATATACAGACGTATCTCAGTTGGATCCATCATGGAGAAAATCTTAAGGAAATGTACATTAACTAAGCTCTCATCCTTTATTCTGATGACTCTGTTTTCCGTTCTAGTAAGAGATGTAATGACAATGCAGGTCACCCCACCCACTTGAGTTTCCTAAAATACGTCTCTAGGAGAAGCCTTTTAAGCTATGTCTTTTACTCCTGACTCTCTTTTTATTTTTACAGCTTCTCACTATAAGATGTTACATATTAGAAAAAAAAGTCCCCTACTGGGGTACGCTCGTTTTCATGGTTTTACTTTTCTTTCATAGTTTCAGACGTGTTTCTCATGAAGGCCTACACAAATTTCACTCAAACTAAAACGTATATATTCTAGTTTAAATGTTTCCTTTTATGTAAATAGTTTTTCAATGTTTACTTCTTTCATTGTAACTGTCATTCTTTTGTCAGGACATGAAATTAGTTGTCGTTTGTTTTATATTGTTTTGTATAAGTCATTTTTATTTAGACTAAATTGAGTCCGCCAATATCTTTTGTGGCATACATTTTCTAATATCTAATAGAGAAAGTGTATACTTGCTATATCGATATTAGAGCAGCATATGTCCACATCAATTGAGAGTTCTTCGTGTCATTCATGAGAAACCACCTTCAAAATTCTGAATCCACGGAATTCTACGATCTAATACAGGAAGTGTATACCAGATTTATCAATTTTAGAGATGAATATGACCACATCAAGAGCTTTCTTCTTTTATTTATGAGAAACAGCCTTCAAAATTCTGAATCCACGGAATACTACGATCTAATACAGGAAGTGTATAACAGCTTTGTCATTATTAGAGATGAATATGAGCACATCAACAGCTTTCTTCTTTTATTTATTAGAAACAGCCTTCAAAATTTTGAATCCACGGAATTCTACGATCTAATACAGGAAGTGTATATCAGCTTTGTCAATATTAGAGAGGAATATGACCACATCAACAGCATTCTTCTTTTATTTATTAGAAACAGCCTTCAAAATGTTGAATCCACGGAATTCTACGACCTAATACAGGAAGTGTATAACAGCTTTGTCAATATTAGAGAGTAATATGACCACATCAACAGTATTCTTCTTTTATTTATTAGAAACAGCCTTCAAAATGTTGAATCCACGGAATTCTACGATCTAATACAGGAAGTATATATCAGCTTTGTCAATATTAGAGATGAATATGACCACATCAACAGCATTCCTTTTTATTTATTAGAAACAGCCTTCAAAATTTTCAATCCACGGAATTCTACGATGTAATACAGGAAGTGTATGCCAGACTTTTCAATATTAGAAATGAATATGACCACATCAACAGCTTTCTTCTTTTATTTATTAGAGACAGCCTTCAGAATTTTGAATCCACGGTATTCTGCGAACTAATACAGGAAGTGTATGCCAGTTTTGTCAATATAAGACATGAATATGACCACATCAACAGCTTTCTTCTTTTATTTATTAGAAAAAGCCTTCAAAGTTTTGAATCCACGGAATTCTACGATCTACTACAGGAAGTGTATACCAGCTTTGTCAATATTAGAGAGGAATATGACCACATCAACAGTATTCTTCTTTTATTTATTAGAAACAGCCTTCAAAATTCTGAATCCACGGAATTCTACGATCTAATACAGGAAATGTATACCAGCTTTGTCTATATTAGAGATGAATATGACCACATCAACAGCTTTCTTCTTTTATTTATTAGAAACAGCCTTCAAAATTCTGAATCCACGGAATTCTACGATCTACTACAGGAAGTGTATACCAGCTTTGTCAATATTAGAGATGAATATGACCACATCAACAGTATTCTTCTTTTATTTATTAGAAACAGCCTTCAAAATTCTGAATCCACGGAATTCTACGATCTAATACAGGAAGTGTATAACAGCTTTGTCAATATTAAAGATGAATATGACCACATCAACAGTTTTCTACTTTTATTTATCAGAAACAGCCTTCAAAATTTTGAATCCACGGAATTCTACGATCTAATACAGGAAATGTATATCAGCTTTGTCAATATTAGAGAGGAATATGACCACATCAACAGCTTCCTTCTTTTATTTATTAGAAACAGTCTTCGAAATTCTGAATCCACGGAATTCTACGATCTAATACAGGAAATGTATACCAGCTTTGTCTATATTAGAGATGAATATGACCACATCAACAGTATTCTTCTTTTATTTATTAGAAACAGCCTTCAAAATTCTGAATTCACGGAATTCTACGATCTAATACAGGAAGTGTATAACAGCTTTGTCAATATTAGAGATGAATATGACCACATCAACAGTTTTCTTCTTTATTTATTAGAAACAGCCTTCAAAATTTTGAATCCACGGAATCTACGATCTAATACAGGAAATGTATACCAGCTTTGTCAATATTAGAGAGGAATATGACCACATGAACAGTTTTACTTCTATTTATTAGAAACATCCTTCAAAATTCTGAATCCGCGGAATTCTACGATCTAATACAGGAAGTGTATACCAGCTTTGTCAATATTAGAGAGGAATATGACCACATCAACAGCTTTCTCCTTTTATTTATTAGAAACAGCCTTTAAAATTCTGAATCAACGGAATTCTACGATCTAATACAGGAAGTGTATACGAGCTTTGTCAATATTAGAGAGGAATATGACCACATCAACAGCTTTCTCCTTTTATTTATTAGAAACAGCCTTTAAAATTCTGAATATACGGAATTCTACTATCTAATACAGGAAGTGTATACCAGCTTTTTCAATATTAGAAATGAACATGACCACATCAACAGCTTATTCTTTTATTTATTAGAAACAGCCTTTAAAATTTTGAATCCACGGAATTCTACGATCTAATACAGGAAGTGTATACCAGCTTTGTCATTATTAGAGATGAATATGACCACATCAACAGCTTTCTTATTTTATTTATTAGAAACAGCCTACAAAATTTTGAATCCACGGAATTCTACGATCTAATACAGGAAGTGTATACCAGCTTTGTCAATATTAGAAATGAATATGACGGCATCAACAGCTTTCTTCTTTTATTTATTAGAAACAGCTTTCATAATTTTGAATCCACGGAATTCTACGATCTAATACAGGAAGTATATAACAGCTTTAACAATATTAGAAATGAATATGACCACATCAACAGCTTCCTTCTTTTATTTATGTGAAACAGCCTTCAAAATTTTGAATCCACGGAATTCTACGATCTAATACAGGAAGTGTATATCAGCTTTGTCAATATTAGAGAGTAATATGACCACATCAACAGCATTCTTCTTTTATTTATTAGAAACAGCCTTCAAAATTCTGAATCCACGGAATTCTACGATCTAATACAGGAAGTGTATACCAGCTTTGTCAATATTAGAGAGTAATATGACCACATCAACAGCATTCTTCTTTTATTTATTAGAGACAGCCTTCAAAATTTTGAATCCACGGAATTCTACGATCTAATACAGGAAGTGTATGCCAGACTTTTCAATAATTAGAAATGAATATGACCACATCAACAGTTTTATTCTTTTATTTATTAGAGACAGCCTTCAAAATTTTGAATCCACGGAATTCTACGATCTAATACAGGAAGTGTATGCAAGACTTTTCAATATTAGAATTGAATATGACCACATCAACAGCTTTCTTCTTTTATTTATTAGAGACAGCCTTCAAAATTTTGAATCCACGGCATTCTACGATATAATACAGGAAGTGTATGCCAGACTTTTCAATATTAGAAATGAATATGACCACATGAACAGCTTTCTTCTTTTATTTATTAGAGACAGCCTTCAAAATTTTGAAACCACGGCATTCTGCGATCTAATACAGGAAGTGTATACCAGCTTTGTCAATATTAGAGAGGAATATGACCACATCAACAGCATTCTTTTTTATTTATTAGAAACAGCCTTCAAAACTCTGAATCCACGGAATTCTACGATCTAATACAGGAAGTGTATGCCAGACTATTCAATATTAGAAATGAATATGACCACATCAATAGCTTTCTTCTTTTATTTATTAGAGACAGCCTTCAAAATTTTGAATCCACGGCATTCTACGATATAATACAGGAAGTGTATGCCAGACTTTTCAATATTAGAAATGAATATGACCACATCAACAGCTTTCTTCTTTTATTTATTAGAGACAGCCTTCAAAATTTTGAAACCACGGCATTCTGCGATCTAATACAGGAAGTGTATACCAGCTTTGTCAATATTAGAGAGGAATATGACCACATCAACAGCATTCTTTTTTATTTATTAGAAACAGCCTTCAAAACTCTGAATCCACGGAATTCTACGATCTAATACAGGAAGTGTATGCCAGACTATTCAATATTAGAAATGAATATGACCACATCAATAGATTTCTTCTTTTATTTATTAGAGACAGCCTTCAAAATTTTGAATCCACGGCATTCTACGATATAATACAGGAAGTGTATGCCAGACTTTTCAATATTAGAAATGAATATGACCACATCAACAGCTTTCTTCTTTTATTTATTAGAGACAGCCTTCAAAATTTTGAAACCACGGCATTCTGCGATCTAATACAGGAAGTGTATGCCAGCTTTGTCAATATTAGACATGAATATGACAACATCAACAGCTTTCTTCTTTTATTTATTAGAAACAGCCTTGAAAATTCTGAATCCACGGAATTCTACGATCTAATACAGGAAGTGTATACCAGCTTTGTCAATATTAGAAATGAATATGACGGCATCAACAGCTTTCTTCTTTTATTTATTAGAAACAGCTTTCAAAATTTTGAATCCAGGGAATTCTACGATCTAATACAGGAAGTATATACCAGCTTTGTTAATATTAGAAATGAATATGACCACATCAACAGCTTCCTTCTATTATTTATGAGAAACAGCCTTCAAAATTTTGAATCCGACGGAATTCTACGATCTAATACAGGAAGTGTATATCAGCTTTGTCAATATTAGAGAGGAATATGACCACATCAACAGCTTTCTTCTTTTATTTATTAGAAACAGCCTTCAAAATGTTGAATCCACGGAATTCTACGATCTAATACAGGAAGTGTATACCAGCTTTGTCAATATTAGAGATGAATATGACCACATCAACAGCATTCTTCTTTTATTTATTAGAAACAGCCTTCAAAATTTTGAATCCACGGAATTCTACGATGTAATACAGGAAGTGTATGCCAGACTTTTCAATATTAGAAATGAATATGACCACATCAACAGCATTCTTCTTTTATTTATTAGAGACAGCCTTCAAAATTTTGAATCCACGGAATTCTACGATGTAATACAGGAAGTGTATGCCAGACTTTTCAATATTAGAAATGAATATGACCACATCAACAGCTTTCTTCTTTTATTTATTAGAGACAGCCTTCAAAATTTTGAATCCACGGAATTCTACGATGTAATACAGGAAGTGTATGCCAGACTTTTCAATATTAGAAATGAATATGACCACATCAACAGCATTCTTCTTTTATTTATTAGAAACAGCCTTCAAAATTTTGAATCCACGGAATTCTACGATCTAATACAGGAAGTGTGTGCCAGACTTTTCAATATTAGAAATGAATATGACCACATCAACAGCTTTCTTCTTTTATTTATTAGAGACAGCCTTCAAAATTTTGAATCCACGGAATTCTACGATCTAATACAGGAAGTGTGTGCCAGACTTTTCAATATTAGAAATGAATATGACCACATCAACAGCTTTCTTCTTTTATTTATTAGAAACAGCCTTCAAAATTTTGAATCCACGGAATTCTACGATCTGATACAGGAAGTGTATACCAGCTTTGTCAATATTAGAGATGAATATGACCACATGAACAGCTTTCTTCTTTTATTTATTAAAAGCAGCCTTCAAAATTTTGAATCCACGGAATTCTACGATCTAATACAGGAAGTGTATGCCAGACTATTCAATATTAGAAATGAATATGACCACATCAACAGCATTCTTTTTTATTTATTAGAAACAGCCTTCAAAACTCTGAATCCACGGAATTCTACGATCTAATACAGGAAGTGTATGCCAGACTATTCAATATTAGAAATGAATATGACCACATCAATAGCTTTCTTCTTTTATTTATTAGAGACAGCCTTCAAAATTTTGAATCCACGGCATTCTACGATATAATACAGGAAGTGTATGCCAGACTTTTCAATATTAGAAATGAATATGACCACATCAACAGCTTTCTTCTTTTATTTATTAGAGACAGCCTTCAAAATTTTGAAACCACGGCATTCTGCGATCTAATACAGGAAGTGTATGCCAGCTTTGTCAATATTAGACATGAATATGACAACATCAACAGCTTTCTTCTTTTATTTATTAGAAACAGCCTTGAAAATTCTGAATCCACGGAATTCTACGATCTAATACAGGAAGTGTATACCAGCTTTGTCAATATTAGAAATGAATATGACGGCATCAACAGCTTTCTTCTTTTATTTATTAGAAACAGCTTTCAAAATTTTGAATCCAGGGAATTCTACGATCTAATACAGGAAGTATATACCAGCTTTGTTAATATTAGAAATGAATATGACCACATCAACAGCTTCCTTCTATTATTTATGAGAAACAGCCTTCAAAATTTTGAATCCACGGAATTCTACGATCTAATACAGGAAGTGTATATCAGCTTTGTCAATATTAGAGAGGAATATGACCACATCAACAGCATTCTTCTTTTATTTATTAGAAACAGCCTTCAAAATGTTGAATCCACGGAATTCTACGATCTAATACAGGAAGTGTATACCAGCTTTGTCAATATTAGAGATGAATATGACCACATCAACAGCATTCTTCTTTTATTTATTAGAAACAGCCTTCAAAATTTTGAATCCACGGATTTCTACGATGTAATACAGGAAGTGTATGCCAGACTTTTCAATATTAGAAATGAATATGACCACATCAACAGCATTCTTCTTTTATTTATTAGAAACAGCCTTCAAAATTTTGAATCCACGGATTTCTACGATGTAATACAGGAAGTGTATGCCAGACTTTTCAATATTAGAAATGAATATGACCACATCAACAGCTTTCTTCTTTTATTTATTAGAGACAGCCTTCAAAATTTTGAATCCACGGAATTCTACGATGTAATACAGGAAGTGTATGCCAGACTTTTCAATATTAGAAATGAATATGACCACATCAACAGCTTTCTTCTTTTATTTATTAGAGACAGCCTTCAAAATTTTGAATCCACGGAATTCTACGATCTAATACAGGAAGTGTGTGCCAGACTTTTCAATATTAGAAATGAATATGACCACATCAACAGCTTTCTTCTTTTATTTATTAGAAACAGCCTTCAAAATTTTGAATCCACGGAATTCTACGATCTAATACAGGAAATGTATACCAGCTTTGTCAATATTAGAGAGGAATATCACCACATGAACAGATTTTTCTTCTATTTATTAGAAACAGCCTTCAAAATTTTGAAACCACGGCATTCTGCGATCTAATACAGGAAGTGTATGCCAGCTTTGTCAATATTAGACATGAATATGACAACATCAACAGCTTTCTTCTTTTATTTATTAGAAACAGCCTTGAAAATTCTGAATCCACGGAATTCTACGATCTAATACAGGAAGTGTATACCAGCTTTGTCAATATTAGAAATGAATATGACGGCATCAACAGCTTTCTTCTTTTATTTATTAGAAACAGCTTTCAAAATTTTGAATCCAGGGAATTCTACGATCTAATACAGGAAGTATATACCAGCTTTGTTAATATTAGAAATGAATATGACCACATCAACAGCTTCCTTCTATTATTTATGAGAAACAGCCTTCAAAATTTTGAATCCACGGAATTCTACGATCTAATACAGGAAGTATATATCAGCTTTGTCAATATTAGAGAGGAATATGACCACATCAAAAGGCTTTCTTCTTTTATTTATTAGAAACAGCCTTCAAAATGTTGAATCCACGGAATTCTACGATCTAATACAGGAAGTGTATACCAGCTTTGTCAATATTAGAGATGAATATGACCACATGAACAGCTTTCTTCTTTTATTTATTAAAAGCAGCCTTCAAAATTTTGAATCCACGGAATTCTATGATCTAATACAGGAAGTGTATACCAGCTTTGTCATTATTAGAGATGAATATGACCACATCAACAGCTTTCTTATTTTATTTATTAGAAACAGCTTTCATAATTTTGAATCCACGGAATTCTACGATCTAATACAGGAAGTGTATACCAGCTTTGTCATTATTAGAGATGAATATGACCACATCAACAGCTTTCTTATTTTATTTATTAGAAACAGCCTTCAAAATTTTGAATCCACGGAATTCTACGATCTAATACAGGAAGTGTATACGAGCTTTGTCAATATTAGAGATGAATATGACAACATCAACAGCATTCTTCTTTTATTTATTAGAAACAGCCTTCAAAATTTTGAATCCACGGAATTCTACGATCTGATACAGGAAGTGTATACCAGCTTTGTCAATATTAGAGATGAATATGACCACATGAACAGCTTTCTTCTTTTATTTATTAAAAGCAGCCTTCAAAATTTTGAATCCACGGAATTCTACGATCTAATACAGGAAGTGTATACCAGCTTTGTCATTATTAGAGATGAATATGACGGCATCAACAGCTTTCTTATTTTATTTATTAGAAACAGCCTACAAAATTTTGAATCCTCGGAATTCTACGATCTAATACAGGAAGTGTATACCAGCTTTGTCAATATTAGAAATGAATATGACGGCATCAACAGCTTTCTTCTTTTATTTATTAGAAACAGCTTTCATAATTTTGAATCCACGGAATTCTACGATCTAATACAGGAAGTATATAACAGCTTTAACAATATTAGAAATGAATATGACCACATCAACAGCTTCCTTCTTTTATTTATGTGAAACAGCCTTCAAAATTTTGAATCCACGGAATTCTACGATCTAATACAGGAAGTGTATATCAGCTTTGTCAATATTAGAGAGTAATATGACCACATCAACAGCATTCTTCTTTTATTTATTAGAAACAGCCTTCAAAATTCTGAATCCACGGAATTCTACGATCTAATACAGGAAGTGTATACCAGCTTTGTCAATATTAGAGAGTAATATGACCACATCAAAAGCATTCTTCTTTTATTTATTAGAGACAGCCTTCAAAATTTTGAATCCACGGAATTCTACGATCTAATACAGGAAGTGTATGCCAGACTTTTCAATATTAGAAATGAATATGACCACATCAACAGTTTTCTTCTTTTATTTATTAGAGACAGCCTTCAAAATTTTGAATCCACGGAATTCTACGATCTAATACAGGAAGTGTATGCAAGACTTTTCAATATTAGAATTGAATATGACCACATCAACAGCTTTCTTCTTTTATTTATTAGAGACAGCCTTCAAAATTTTGAATCCACGGCATTCTACGATATAATACAGGAAGTGTATGCCAGACTTTTCAATATTAGAAATGAATATGACCACATCAACAGCTTTCTTCTTTTATTTATTAGAGACAGCCTTCAAAATTTTGAAACCACGGCATTCTGCGATCTAATACAGGAAGTGTATACCAGCTTTGTCAATATTAGAGAGGAATATGACCACATCAACAGCATTCTTTTTTATTTATTAGAAACAGCCTTCAAAACTCTGAATCCACGGAATTCTACGATCTAATACAGGAAGTGTATGCCAGACTATTCAATATTAGAAATGAATATGACCACATCAATAGCTTTCTTCTTTTATTTATTAGAGACAGCCTTCAAAATTTTGAATCCACGGCATTCTACGATATAATACAGGAAGTGTATGCCAGACTTTTCAATATTAGAAATGATTATGACCACATCAACAGCTTTCTTCTTTTATTTATTAGAGACAGCCTTCAAAATTTTGAATCCAGGGAATTCTACGATCTAATACAGGAAGTATATACCAGCTTTGTCAATATTAGAGATGAATATGACCACATCAACAGCTTCCTTCTATTATTTATGAGAAACAGCCTTCAAAATTTTGAATCCACGGAATTCTACGATCTAATACAGGAAGTGTATATCAGCTTTGTCAATATTAGAGAGGAATATGACCACATCAACAGCATTCTTCTTTTATTTATTAGAAACAGCCTTCAAAATGTTGAATCCACGGAATTCTACGATCTAATACAGGAAGTGTATACCAGCTTTGTCAATATTAGAGATGAATATGACCACATCAACAGCATTCTTCTTTTATTTATTAGAAACAGCCTTCAAAATTTTGAATCCACGGATTTCTACGATGTAATACAGGAAGTGTATGCCAGACTTTTCAATATTAGAAATGAATATGACCACATCAACAGCTTTCTTCTTTTATTTATTAGAGACAGCCTTCAAAATTTTGAATCCACGGAATTCTACGATCTAATACAGGAAGTGTGTGCCAGACTTTTCAATATTAGAAATGAATATGACCACATCAACAGCTTTCTTCTTTTATTTATTAGAAACAGCCTTCAAAATTTTGAATCCACGGAATTCTACGATCTAATACAGGAAATGTATACCAGCTTTGTCAATATTAGAGAGGAATATCACCACATGAACAGATTTTTCTTCTATTTATTAGAAACAGCCTTCAAAATTCTGAATCCACGGAATTCTACGATCTAATACAGGAAGTGTATACCAGCTTTGTCAATATTAGAGAGGAATATGACCACATCAACAGCATTCTTCTTTTATTTATTAGAAACAGTCTTCGAAATTCTGAATCCACGGAATTCTACGATCTAATACAGGAAGTGTATGCCAGACTATTCAATATTAGAAATGAATATGACCACATCAATAGCTTTCTTCTTTTATTTATTAGAGACAGCCTTCAAAATTTTGAATCCACGGCATTCTACGATATAATACAGGAAGTGTATGCCAGACTTTTCAATATTAGAAATGAATATGACCACATCAACAGCTTTCTTCTTTTATTTATTAGAGACAGCCTTCAAAATTTTGAAACCACGGCATTCTGCGATCTAATACAGGAAGTGTATGCCAGCTTTGTCAATATTAGACATGAATATGACAACATCAACAGCTTTCTTCTTTTATTTATTAGAAACAGCCTTGAAAATTCTGAATCCACGGAATTCTACGATCTAATACAGGAAGTGTATACCAGCTTTGTCAATATTAGAAATGAATATGACGGCATCAACAGCTTTCTTCTTTTATTTATTAGAAACAGCTTTCAAAATTTTGAATCCAGGGAATTCTACGATCTAATACAGGAAGTATATACCAGCTTTGTTAATATTAGAAATGAATATGACCACATCAACAGCTTCCTTCTATTATTTATGAGAAACAGCCTTCAAAATTTTGAATCCACGGAATTCTACGATCTAATACAGGAAGTGTATATCAGCTTTGTCAATATTAGAGAGGAATATGACCACATCAACAGCTTTCTTCTTTTATTTATTAGAAACAGCCTTCAAAATGTTGAATCCACGGAATTCTACGATCTAATACAGGAAGTGTATATCAGCTTTGTCAATATTAGAGAGGAATATGACCACCTCAACAGCTTTCTTCTTTATTTGGCTAGAAACAGCCTTTCAAATGTTGAATCCACGGAATTTACGATCTAATACAGAAGTGTATACCAGCTTTGTCAATATTAGAGATGAATATGACCACATCAACAGCTTCTTCTTTTATTTATTAGAACAGCCTTCAAAATTCTTAATCCACGGAATTCGCACATTTAGATCTAATACAGAAGTGTATACCAGCTTTGTCAATATTAGAAATGAATATGACGGCATCTACCAGCTTTCTCTTTTATTTATTAGAAACAGCTTTCATAATTTTGAATCCACGGAATTCTAATGATCTAATACAGGAAGTACAGCAATGCTTAACAATATTAGAAATGACAATATGACCACATCAACAGCTTCCTCTTTGTTTGGTGAAAGCAGCCTTCAAAATTTTGAATCCACGGAATTCTACGACTCAATACAGGAAGTATCAGCTTTGTCAATATTAGAGAGTAATATGACCACATCAAAGCATTCTTCTTTTATTTAGTTAGAAACAGCCTTCAAAATTCTGAACTAATGGAATTTTTACGATCTAATACAGAAGTGTATACCAGCTATTCACATGTGAATGAATATGACTACATCAACAGCTTTCTTCTTTATTTATTAGAGACAGCTCTCTCAAAATTTTGAATCCACGTGAATTCTACGATCTAATACAGGAAGTGTATACAGACTTTTCAATATTAGAAATTGAATATGACCACATCAACAGTTTTCTTCTTTTATTTATTAGAGACAGTCTTTCAAATTTTGAACTATCGGAATTCTACGATCTAATACAGGAAGTGTATGCAAGACTTTTCAATATTAGAAATGAATATGACCACATCAACAGTTTTCTTCTTTTATTTATTAGAGACAGCCTTCAAAATTTTGAATCCACGGAATTCTACGATCTAATACAGGAAGTGTATGTGACTTTTCAATATTAGAATTGAATATGACCACATCAACAGCTTTCTTTCTTTACTAGAGTTAGAGACAGCTTTTCAAAATTTTTGAATCCACTTGCATTCTACGATATAATACAGGAAGTGTATGCTGTATACTTTTCAATATTAGAAATGAATATGACCACATCAACAGCTTTCTTCTTTATTTATTAGAGACAGCCTTCAAAATTTTGAATCCACGGCATTCTACGATATAATACAGGAAGTGTATGCCAGACTTTTCATTATTAGAAATGAATATGACAAAATCAACAGCTTTCTTCTTTTATTTATTAGAAAACAGCCTTGAAAATTTGAATCCACGGAATTCTACGATTCAATACAGGAAGTGTATACCAGCTTTGTCAATATTAGAAATGAATAGACGGCATCAACAGCTTTCTTATTTATTAGAAACATTACCTTTGAATCCAGGGAATTCTACGATCTTAATAGAAGTATACTCAGCTTTGTTAATAATAGAAATGAATATGACCATTAACAACAGATTCCTCTATTATTTATGAGAACAGCCTTCGTACTTGAATCCACGGAATCTAATGATCTAATACAGGAAGTGTATATCAGCTTTGTCAATATTAGAAATGAATATGACACATCAACAGCTTCCTTCTATTATTTATGAGAAACAGCTCTCTAAAATTTTAACTAATGGAATTCTACGATCTAATACAGTGGAAGCGTATATCAGCTTTGTCAATATTAGAGAGGAATATGACTCACATCAACAGCTTTTCTTTTATTTATTAGAAACAGCCTTCAAAATGTTGAATCCACGGAATTCTACGATCTGATACAGGAAGTGTATACCAGCTTTTTCAATATTAGAGATGAATATGACCACATGAACAGCTTTCTTCTTTTATTTATTAAAAGCAGCCTTCAAAATTTTGAATCCACGGAATTCTACGATCTAATACGGGAAGTGTATACCAGCTTTGTCATTATTAGAGATGAATATGACCACATCAACAGCTTTCTTATTTTATTTATTAGAAACAGCTTTCATAATTTTGAATCCACGGAATTCTACGATCTAATACAGGAAGTGTATACCAGCTTTGTCAATATTAGAAATGAATATGACGGCATCAACAGCTTTCTTCTTTTATTTATTAGAAACAGCTTTCATAATTTTGAATCCACGGAATTCTACGATCTAATACAGGAAGTATATAACAGCTTTAACAATATTAGAAATGAATATGACCACATCAACAGCTTCCTTCTTTTATTTATGTGAAACAGCCTTCAAAATTTTGAATCCACGGAATTCTACGATCTAATACAGGAAGTGTATATCAGCTTTGTCAATATTAGAGAGTAATATGACCACATCAACAGCATTCTTCTTTTATTTATTAGAGACAGCCTTCAAAATTTTGAATCCACGGAATTCTACGATCTAATACAGGAAGTGTATACCAGCTTTGTCATTATTAGAGATGAATATGACCACATCAACAGCTTTCTTATTTTATTTATTACAAACAGCTTTCATAATTTTGAATCCACGGAATTCTACGATCTAATACAGGAAGTGTATACCAGCTTTGTCAATATTAGAAATGAATATGACGGCATCAACAGCTTTCTTCTTTTATTTATTAGAAACAGCTTTCATAATTTTGAATCCACGGAATTCTACGATCTAATACAGGAAGTATATAACAGCTTTAACAATATTAGAAATGAATATGACCACATCAACAGCTTCCTTCTTTTATTTATGTGAAACAGCCTTCAAAATTTTGAATCCACGGAATTCTACGATCTAATACAGGAAGTGTATATCAGCTTTGTCAATATTAGAGAGTAATATGACCACATCAACAGCATTCTTCTTTTATTTATTAGAGACAGCCTTCAAAATTTTGAATCCACAGAATTCTACGATCTAATACAGGAAGTGTATACCAGCTTTGTCAATATTAGAGAGTAATATGACCACATCAACAGCATTCTTCTTTTATTTATTAGAAACAGCCTTCAAAATTCTGAATCCACGGAATTCTACGATCTAATACAGGAAGTGTATACCAGCTTTGTCTATATTAAAGAGTAATATGAGCCACATCAACAGCATTCTTCTTTTATTTATTAGAGACCTTCATTTTTGAATCCACGGAATTCTGATCTAATACAGGAAGTGTAGACTTTTCAATATTAGAAATGAATATGACCACATCAACAGTTTCTTCTTTTATTTATTAGAGACCTTCAAAATTTTGAATCCCACAGATTCTACGATCCTAGTAAGGAAGTGTATACTAAAGACTTTTTTCAATATTAAATTAGACAAGTATCAACAGCTTTCTTCTTTTATTTATTAGAAACCTTCAGGAGATTTTGAATCCACGGAATTCTACGATCTAATACAGGAAGTGTATACGAGCACATCAATATTAGAAATGAATATGACAACATCAACAGCATTCTTCTTTATTTATTAGAAACAGCCTTCAAAGATTTTGAATCCACGGAATTCTACGATCTGATACAGGAAGTGTATACCAGCTTTGTCAATATTAGAGATGAACAGAATACATGAACAGCTTTCTTCTTTTTTATTTATTAAAAGCAGCCTTCAAAATTTTTGAATCCACGGAATTCTGATCTAATACAGGAAGTGTACCAGCTTTGTCAATATTAGAAATGAATATGACGGCATCAACAGCTTCTTCTTTTATTTATTAGAAACAGCTTTCATAATTTTGAATCACGAATTCTACGATCTAATGAAGTATATAACGCTTTAACAATATTAGAAATAGGCATATGACCACATCAACAGCTTCCTTCTTTTATTTATGTAGAGCAACTAGCCAAAATTTTGAATCCGCAGATTCTACGATCTAATACAGGAAGTGTATATCTTTGTCAATATTAAGAGAGTAACCTTGATACATCAACAGCATTCTTCTTTTATTTATTAGAAACAGCCTTCAAAATTCTGAATCCACGGAATTACGATCCTAATACAAGGTAATATACCAACTGTCCAATATTAGGGAAATATGACCACATCAACAGCATTCTTCTTTATTTATTAGAGACAACCTTCCAAAATTTTGAATCCACGGAATTCTACGATGTAATACAGGAAGTGTATGCCAGACTTTTCAATATTAGAAATGAATATGACCACATCAACAGCTTTCTTCTTTTATTTATTAGAACCTTCAAGAATTTTGAATCCACGGAATTCTGATGTAGTACAGGAAGTGTATGCAGACTTTCAATATTAGAAATGAATATGACCACATCAATAGCATTCTTCCTTTTATTTATTAGGGTAGCCTTCAAAATTTTGAATCCACGGAATTCTACGATGTAATACGGGAAGTGTATGCCAGACTTTCAATATTAGAAATAGATATGACCACATCAACAGCATTCTTCTTTTATTTATTAGAGGAGACAGCCTTCAAAATTTTGAATCCCACGGAATTCTACGATGTAATACAGGAAGTGTATGCAGGCTTTAATATTAAATGAATATAGCCATCAACAGCTTCTTCTTTTTATTTATTAGGGCAACCTTCAAGAATTTTGAATCCGGAATTCTACGATGTAATACAGGAAGTGTATACTTGAACTTTTCAATATTAGAAATGAATATGACCATCAACAGCCTTTCTTCTTTTATTTATTAGAGACAGCCTTCAAATTTTTGAATCCACGGAATTCTACGATCTAATACAGGAAGTGTGTGCCAGACTTTTCATATTGGAAATAATTGACCACATCAACAACTTTCTTCTTTGTTATTAGAAACAATGACAAAATTTTGAATTCGGAATTCTACGATCCCAAACACAATGTATACCAGCTTTGTCAATATTATTAGAGGAATATCACCACATGAACAGATTTTTCTTCTGTTATTAGAAACAGCAGCAAAATTCTGAATCCAAAATTCTACGATCTATTAGGAAGTGTATACCAGCTTTGTCAATATTAGAAGATATGACCACATCAACAACATTCTTCTTTTATTTATTAGAAACAGTCTTCGAAATTCTGAATCCACGATTCTACGATCTAATACAGGAAATGTATACCAGCTTTGTCCAATATTAGAGATGAATATGACCACATCAACAGTTTCCTTCTTTTATTTATGAGAAACAGCCTTCAAATTCTGAATCCACGGAATTCAACTATCTAATACGAGGAAGTTTATGCCAACTTTGTCAATATGAAATGAATATGACGGCATCAACAACTTTCTTCTTTATTAGAAACAGCCTTCAAAATTTTGAATCTGAATTCTACGATCTAATAGAGGAAGTGTATAGCAGCTTTGTCAATATTAGAGATGAATATGACCACATCAACAGCTTTCTTCATTTATTTATGAGAAACAGCTTTCAAATTCTGAATCACGGAATTCTACGATCTAATACAGGAAGTGTATACCAGCTTTGTCAATATTAGAAATGAATATGACCACATCAGCAGTATTCTTCTTTATTTGTAGAAACGGCCTTCAAAATTCTGAATCCACGGAATTCTACGATCTAATACAGGAAGTGTATACCAGCTTTGTCAATATTAGAAATGAATATGACCACATCAACAGTTTTCTTCTTTTATTTATTAGAAACAAGTCTTTAAAATTCTGAATCAACGGAATTCTACGATCTAATACAGGAAGTGTATACCAAAAGCTTTGTCAATATTAGAGAGGAATATGACCACATCAACAGCTTTCTTCTTTTATTTATTAGAAACAGCGCTAAAAATTTTGAATCACGGAATTCTACGATCTAACACCAGGAAGTTTATAACAGCTTTGTCAATATTAGAAATGAATATGACCACATCAACAGGTTTCTTCTTTATTTTGTAGAAACAGCCTTCAAAATTTTGAATCCACGGAATTCTACGATCTAATACAGGGAAGTGTATGAGAGCTTTGTCAATATTAGAGAGGAATATGACCACATCAAGCAAGAAATTATTCTTCTTTTTATTTATTAAACAACCTTCAAAATTTTGAATCCACGGAATTCTACGATCTGATACAGGAAGTAGTATACCAGCTTTGTCAGCAGTAAAAGTGAATATGACCACATCAGCAGCATTCTTCTTTTATTTGGCTAAACAGCCTTCAAAATTTTTCAATCCAGAATTCTACGATGTAATACAGGAAGTGTATGCAAGACTTTTCAATATTAGAAATGGATATGACCACATCAACAGCTTTCTTCTTTGTTGTGAGACAGCCTTCAAAAATTTTGAAACCACGGCATTATACGATCTAATACAGAGGAAGTGTATACCAGCTGTCCAATATTAGAGAGGAAGATGACCACATCAACAGCATTCTTCTTTTATTTATTAGAAACAGCCTTCAAAATTTTAGATCACGGCATTCTACGATCTAATACAGGAAGTATATGCCAGACTTTTCAATATTAGAAATGAATATGACCACATAAACAGCTTTCTTCTTTTATTTATTTGAGACAGCCTTCAAAATTTTGAAATACGGAATTCTACGATCTATTACAGGAAGTGTATACCAGCTTTGTCAATATTAGAAATGAATATGACCACATCAACAGCTTCTTCTTTTATTTATTAGAAACAACTTCACTGAAATTTGAATCCACGGAATTCTACGATCTAATACAGGAAGTGTATAATCAGCTTTGTCTATATAGGGGTAGATATGACCACATCAACAGCTTTCTTCTTTTTTTATTTATTAGAAACAGCCTTCAAAATTTTGAATTCACGGAATTCTACGATCTAATACAGGAAATATTATACCAACTTTGTCAATATTAGAGGAGAACTATACCCTTGAACAGATTTTTCTTCTATTTATTAGAAACAGCCCTTCAGAATTCTGAATCCACGGAATTCTACGATCTAATACAGGAAGTGTATACCAGCTTGTCAATATTAGAGAGGAATATGACCATCAAGCATTCTTCTTTTATTTATTAGAAACAGTCTTCCAATTCTGAATCCACGGAATTCTACGATCTAATACAGAATGTATACCAGCTTTGTCAATATTAGAGATAGAATATGACCACATCAACAGTTTCCTTCTTTTATTTATGAGAAACAGCCTTCAAAATTCTGAATCCACGGAATTCAACTATCTATGGAAGTTATGTAACTGTCAATATTAGAAATACTGAATGCAATAACAACTTTTCTTCTTTTATTGTAGAAACAGCCTTAAATTTTGAATCACGAGGTCTACGATCTAATAGAGGAAGTGTATGGCAGCTTTGTCAATAATAGAGATAGAATATGACCACATCAACAGCTTTCTTCATTTATTTATGAGAAACAGCTTTCAAAATTCTGAATCGGAATTCTACGATATATGCAAGGAAGTGTATACCAGCTTTGTCAATATTAGAAATGAATATGACCACATCAACAGTATTCTTCTTTTATTTATTAGAAACAGCCTTCAAAATTCTGAATCCACGAAGTCTACGATCTAATACAGGAAGTGTATACGCTTTGTCAATATTAGAAATGAATATGACCACATCAACAGTTTTTCTTCTTTTATTTATTAGAAACAGTCTTTAAAATTCTGAATCCTTGGAATTCTACGATCTAATACAGGAGATTGTATACCAGCTTTGTCAATATTAGAGAGGAATATGACCACATCAACAACTTTCTTCTTTTATTTATTAGAAACAGCCTTCAAATTTTGAATCCACGGAATTCTACGATCTAACACAGGAAGTTTATAACAGCTTTGTCAATATTAGAAATGAATATGACCACATCAACAGGTTTCTTCTTTTATTTATTATAAAGCCTTCAAAGAACGCAGATCCGGAATTCTACGATCTAATACAGGAAGTGTATAAGAGCTTTGTCAATAATAGAGAGGAATATGACCACATCAACAACGTTCTTCTTTTGTTTCATTAGGAAACAGCCTTCAAAATTTTGAATCCACGGAATTCTACGATCTGATACAGGAAGTGTATACCAGCTTTGTCAATATTAGAGATGAATATGACCACATCAACAGCATTCTTCTTTTATTTATTAGAAACAGCCTTCAAAATTTTCAATCCACGGAATTCTACGATGTAATACGGGAAGTGTATGCAAGACTTTTCAATATTAAAATGAATATGACCACATCAACAGCTTTCTTCTTTTATTTATTAGAGACAGCCTTCAAAATTTTGAAACCACGGCATTATACGATCTAATACAGGAAGTGTATACCAGCTTTGTCAATATTAGAGAGAAGATGACCACATCAACATGTTCTTCTTTTATTTATTGGAAACAGCCTTCAAAATTTTGAATCCACGGCATTCTACGATCTAATACAGGAGGTGTACCAGACTTTTCAATATTAGAAATGAATATGACCACATAAACAGCTTTCTTCTTTTATTTATTTGAGACAGCCCAAAATTTTGAAACCACGGAATTCTACGATCTAATACAGGAAGTGTATACCAGCTTTGTCCAATATTAGAAATGAATATGACCACATCAGCAACTTCTTCTTTTATTTATTAGAAACAGCCTTTAAAATTTTGGATACGGAATTCTACGATCTAATGCAAGAGTACTTGGTAAGCTTTGTCTGTATATAGAGATGAATATGACCACATCAACAGCTTTCTTCTTTTGTTGCTTCAAAACAGCCTTCAAAATTTTGAATTCGGAATTCTACGAGTCTAATACGAGTATTATACCAGCTTTGTCAATATTAGAGAGGAATATCACCACATGAACAGATTTTTCTTCTATTTATTAGAAACAGCCTTTAAAATTCTGAATCCACCCGGAATTCTACGATCTAATACAGGAAGTGTATACCAGCTTTTGTCAATATTAGAGAGGAATATGACCACATCAACAGCATTCTTCTTTTATTTATTAGAAACAGTCTTCGAAATTCTGAATCCACGGAATTCTACGATCTAATACAGGAAATGTATGCAAACTTGTCAATATTGAAGATGAATATGGTACATCAACAATTTCATGTACTGGTGAAAGTGACCTTCAAATTGAATCACGGATTCAATATCCAATACGGAAGTTTATGCCAGCTTTGTCAATATTAGAAATGAATATGACGGCATCAACAACTTTCTTCTTTTGACCTTTATTGAAAACAGCCTTCAAAATTTTGAATCACGGAATTCTACGATCTAATAGAGGAAGTGTATAGCAGCTTTGTCAATAATGAGAGATGAATATGACCTTCGTAACCAGCTTTCTTCATTTATTTGTGAGAAACAGCTTTCCAAAATTCTGAATCCACGGAATTCTACGATCTAATACAGGAAGTGTATACCAGCTTTGTCAATATTAGAAATGAATACTGCAGCCATCAACAGTGTTCTTCTTTTGTTATTAGAAACAGCCTTCAAAATTCTGAATCCACGGAATTCTACGATCTAATACAGGAAGTGTATACCAGCTTTGTCAATATTAGAAATGAATATGACCACATCAACAGTTTTCTTCTTTTATTTATTAGAAACAGTCTTTAAATTCTGAATCAACGGAATTCTACGATCTAATACAGGAAGTATATACAAAACATCAATATTAGAGAGGAATATGACCACATCAACAGCTTTCTTCTTTTATTTGTTAGAAACAGCCTTCAAAATTTTGAATCCACGGAATTCTACGATCTAACACAGGAAGTTTATAACAGCTTTGTCAATATTAGAAATGAATATGACCACATCAACAGGTTTCTTCTTTTATTTATTAGAAACAGCCTTCAAAATTTTCTGTTGAATCCACGGAATTCTACGATCTAATACGGGAAGTGTATAAGAGCTTTGTCAATATTAGAGGAATATGACCACATCAACAGCATTCTTCTTTTGTTATTAGAAACAGCCTTCAAAATTTTGAATCCACGGAATTCTACGATCTGATACAGAAATTGTATACCAGCTTTCTCAATATTAGAGATGAATATGACCACATCAACAGCATTCTTCTTTTATTTATTAGAAACAGCCTTAAAGATTTTCAATCCACGGAATTCTACGATGTAATACAGGAAGTGTATGCAAGACTTTTCAATATTAGAAATGAATATGACCACATCAACAGCTTTCTTCTTTTATTTATTAGAGACAGCCTTCAAAATTTTGAAACCACGGCATTATACGATCTAATACAGGAAGTGTATACCAGCTTTGTCAATAGAGGAAGATGACGCATCAACAGCATTCTTCTTTTATTTATTAGAAACAGCCCAAAATTTTGAATCCCACGGCGTTCGATCTAATAGGAAGTGTATGCAGACTTTTCAATATTAGAAATGAATATGACCACATAAACAGCTTTCTTCTTTTATTTATTTGAGACAGCCTTCAAAATTTTGAAACACGGAATTCTACGATCTAATACAGGAAGTGTATACCAGCTTTGTCAATATTAGAAATGAATATGACCACATCAAACAACTTCTTCTTTTATTTATTAGAAACAGCCTTTAAAATTTTGAATCCACGGAATTCTACGATCTAATACAGGAAGTGTATAATCAGCTTTGTCTATATAGAGATGAATATGACCACATCAACAGCATTCTTCTTTTATTTATTAGAAACAGCCTGCAAAATTTTGAATCCACGGAATTCTAGAATCTAATACAGGAAGTGTATACCAGCTTTGTCAATATTAGATAGGAATATGACCACATCAACAGCTTTCTTCTTTTATTTATTTGAAACAGTCTACAAAATTTAGAATCCACGGAATTCTAGAATCTAATACAGGAAGTGTATACCAGCTTTGTCAATATTAGAGCTAAATATGACCACAGCAAAAGCATTCTTCTTTTATTTATTAGAAACAGCCTCCAAAATTTTGAATCCACGGAATTCTACGATCTAATACAGGAAGTGTATAACAGCTTTGTCAATATTAGAGATGAATATGACTACATCAACAGCTTTCTTCTTTTATTTGTTAGAAACAGCCTTCAAAATTTTAAATCCACGGAAATCTACGATCTAATACAGGAAGTTTATAACAGCTTTGTCATTATTAGTGATGAATATGACCACATCAACAGCTTTCTTCATTTATTTATTAGAAACAGCCTTCAAAATTTTGAATCCACTGAATTCTAAGATCTATTACAGGAAGTGTATACCAGCTTTGTCATTATTAGAGATGAATATGACGGCATCAACAGCTTTCTTCTTTTATTTATTAGAAACAGCCTTCAAAATTTTGAATCCACGGAATTCTACGATCTAACACAGGAAGTTTATAACAACTTTGTCATTATTAGTGATGAATATGACCACATCAACAGCTTTCTTCATTTATTTATTAGAAACAGCCTTCAAAATTTTGAATCCACTGAAGTCTAAGATCTATTACAGGAAGTGTATACCAGCTTTGTCATTATTAGAGATGAATATGACCACATCAACAGCTTTCTTCTTTTATTTATTAGAAACAGCCTTCAAAATTTTGAATCCACGGAATTCTACGATCTAATACAGGAAGTGTATACGAGCTTTGTCAATATTAGAGATGAATATGACCACATCAACAGCATTCTTCTTTTATTTATTAGAAACAGCCTTCAAAATTTTGAATCCACGGAATTCTACGATCTAATACAGGAAGTGTATAACAGCTTTGTCAATATTAGAGATGAATATGACCACATCAACAGCATTCTTCTTTTATTTATTAGAAGCAGACTTGAAAATTCTGAATCCACGGAATTCTACGATCTAATACAGCAAGTGTATACCAGCTTTGTCTATATTAGAGATGAATATGACCACATCAACAGCATTCTTCTTTATTTATTAGAAACAGCCTGCAAAATTCTGAATCCACGGAATTCTACGATCTAATACAGGAAGTGTATAATCAGCTTTGTCTGTATAGAGATGAATATGACTACATCAACGGCTTTCTTCTTTTATTTATTAGAAACAGCCTTCATAATTTTAAATCCACGGAAATCTACGATCTAATACAGGAAGTGTATACCGGCTTTGTCAATATTAGCAATGAATATGACGGCATCAACAGCTTTCTTCTTTTATTTATTAGAAACAGCCTTCAAAATTTTGAATTCACGGAATTCTAAGATGTAATACAGGAAGTGTATGCCAGCTTTGTCAATATTAGAAATGAATATGACCACATCAACAGCATTCTTCTTTTATTTATTAGAAACAGCCTTCAAAATTCTGAATCCACGGAATTCTACGATCTAATACAGGAAGTGTATACCAGCTTTGTCAATATTAGAGATGAATATGACCACATCAACAGCATTCTTCTTTTATTTATTAGAAACAGCCTTCAAAATTTTGAATCCACGGATTTCTACGATGTAATACAGGAAGTGTATGCCAGACTTTTCAATATTAGAAATGAATATGACCACATCAACAGCTTTCTTCTTTTATTTATTAGAGACAGCCTTCAAAATTTTGAATCCACGGAATTCTACGATCTAATACAGGAAGTGTATGCCAGACTTTTCAATATTAGAAATGAATATGACCACATCAACAGCTTTCTTCTTTTATTTATTAGAGACAGCCTTCAAAATTTTGAATCCACGGAATTCTACGATCTAATACAGGAAGTGTGTGCCAGACTTTTCAATATTAGAAATGAATATGACCACATGAACAGCTTCTTTTATTTATTAGAGACAGCCTTCAAAATTTTGAATCCACGGAATTCTACGATCTAATACAGGAAGTGTGTGCTAGACTTTTCAATATTAGAAATGAATATGACCACATCAACAGCTTTCTTCTTTTATTTATTAGAAACAGCCTTCAAAATTTTGAATCCACGGAATTCTACGATCTAATACAGGAAATGTATACCAGCTTTGTCAATATTAGAGAGGAATATCACCACATGAACAGATTTTTCTTCTATTTATTAGAAACAGCCTTCAAAATTCTGAATCCACGGAATTCTACGATCTAATACAGGAAGTGTATACCAGCTTTGTCAATATTAGAGAGGAATATGACCACATCAACAGCATTCTTCTTTTATTTATTAGAAACAGTCTTCGAAATTCTGAATCCACGGAATTCTACGATCTAATACAGGAAATGTATACCAGCTTTGTCAATATTAGAGATGAATATGACCACATCAACAGTTTCCTTCTTTTATTTATGAGAAACAGCCTGCAAAATTCTGAATCCACGGAATTCAACTATCTAATACAGGAAGTTTATGCCAGCTTTGTCAATATTAGAAATGAATATGACCACATCAACAGCTTTCTTCATTTATTTATGAGAAACAGCCTTCAAAATTCTGAATCCACGGAATTCTACGATCTAATACAGGAAGTGTATACCAGCTTTGTCAATATTAGAAATGAATATGACCACATCAACAGTATTCTTCTTTTATTTATTAGAAACAGCCTTCAAAATTCTGAATCCACGGAATTCTACGATCTAATATAGGAAGTGTATAACAGCTTTGTCAATATTAGAGATGAATATGACCACATCAACAGTTTTCTTCTTTTATTTATTAGAAACAGTCTTTAAAATTCTGAATCCACGGAATTCTACGATCTAATACAGGAAGTGTATAACAGCTTTGTCAATATTAGAGAGGAATATGACCACATCAACAGCTTTCTTCTTTTATTTATTAGAAACAGCCTTCAAAATTTTGAATCCACGGAATTCTACGATCTAACACAGGAAGTTTATAACAGCTTTGTCAATATTAGAAATGAATATGACCACATCAACAGGTTTCTTCTTTTATTTATTAGAAACAGCCTTCAAAATTTTGAATCCACGGAATTCTACGATCTAATACAGGAAGTGTATAAGAGCTTTGTCAATATTAGAGAGGAATATGACCACATCAACAGCATTCTTCTTTTATTTATTAGAGACAGCCTTCAAAATTTTGAATCCACGGAATTCTACGATCTGATACAGGAAGTGTATACCAGCTTTGTCAATATTAGAGATGAATATGACCACATCAACAGCATTCTTCTTTTATTTATTAGAAACAGCCTTCAAAATTTTCAATCCACGGAATTCTACGATGTAATACAGGAAGTGTATGCCAGACTTTTCAATATTAGAAATGAATATGACCACATCAACAGATTTCTTCTTTTATTTATTAGAGACAGCCTTCAAAATTTTGAATCCACGGAATTCTACGATCTAATACAGGAAGTGTATGCCAGACTTTTCAATATTAGAAATGAATATGACCACATCAACAGCTTTCTTCTTTTATTTATTTGAGACAGCCTTCAAAATTTTGAAACCACGGAATTCTACGATCTAATACAGGAAGTGTATACCAGCTTTGTCAATATTAGAAATGAATATGACCACATCAACAGCTTCTTCTTTTATTTATTAGAAACAGCCTTCAAAATTTTGAATCCACGGCATTCTACGATCTAATACAGGAAGTGTATGCCAGACTTTTCAATATTAGAAATGAATATGACCACATAAACAGCTTTCTTCTTTTATTTATTTGAGACAGCCTTCAAAATTTTGAAACCACGGAATTCTACGATCTAATACAGGAAGTGTATACCATCTTTGTCAATATTAGAAATGAATATGACCACATCAACAGCTTCTTCTTTTATTTATTAGAAACAGCCTTCAAAATTTTGAATCCAGGGAATTCTACGATCTAATACAGGAAGTGTATACCGGCTTTGTCAATATTAGAGATGAATATGACCACATCAACAGCTTTCTTTTTTTATTTATTAGAAGCAGCCTTCAAAATTCTGAATCCACGGAATTCTACGATCTAATACAGGAAGTGTATAATCAGCTTTGTCTATATAGAGATGAATATGACCACATCAACAGCATTCTTCTTTTATTTATTAGAAACAGCCTGCAAAATTTTGAATCCACGGAATTCTAGAATCTAATACAGGAAGTGTATACCAGCTTTGTCAATATTAGATAGGAATATGACCACATCAACAGCTTTCTTCTTTTATTTATTTGAAACAGTCTACAAAATTTAGAATCCACGGAATTCTAGAATCTAATACAGGAAGTGTATACCAGCTTTGTCAATATTAGAGCTAAATATGACCACAGCAAAAGCATTCTTCTTTTATTTATTAGAAACAGCCTCCAAAATTTTGAATCCACGGAATTCTACGATCTAATACAGGAAGTGTATAACAGCTTTGTCAATATTAGAGATGAATATGACTACATCAACAGCTTTCTTCTTTTATGTTTGTTAGAAACAGCCTTCAAAATTTTAAATCCACGGAAATCTACGATCTAATACAGGAAGTGTATACCGGCTTTGTCAATATTAGCAATGAATATGACGGCATCAACAGCTTTCTTCTTTTATTTATTAGAAACAGCCTTCAAAATTTTGAATCCACGGAATTCTACGATCTAACACAGGAAGTTTATAACAGCTTTGTCATTATTAGTGATGAATATGACCACATCAACAGCTTTCTTCATTTATTTATTAGAAACAGCCTTCAAAATTTTGAATCCACTGAATTCTAAGATCTATTACAGGAAGTGTATACGAGCTTTGTCATTATTAGAGATGAATATGACCACATCAACAGCTTTCTTCTTTTATTTATTAGAAACAGCCTTCAAAATTTTGAATCCACGGAATTCTACGATCTAATACAGGAAGTGTATACGAGCTTTGTCAATATTAGAGATGAATATGACCACATCAACAGCATTCTTCTTTTATTTATTAGAAACAGCCTTCAAAATTTTGAATCCACGGAATTCTACGATCTAATACAGGAAGTGTATAACAGCTTTGTCAATATTAGAGATGAATATGACCACATCAACAGCATTCTTCTTTTATTTATTAGAAACAACCTTCAAAATTTTGAATCCACGGAATTCTACGATCTGATACAGGAAGTGTATACCAGCTTTGTCAATATTAGAGATGAATATGACCACATCAACAGCATTCTTCTTTTATTTATTAGAAGCAGACTTCAAAATTCTGAATCCACGGAATTCTACGATCTAATACAGCAAGTGTATACCAGTTTTGTCTATATTAGAGATGAATATGACCACATCAACAGCATTCTCCTTTTATTTATTAGAAACAGCCTGCAAAATTCTGAATCCACGGAATTCTACGACCTAATACAGGAAGAGTTTAACAGCTTTGTCATTATTAGAGATGAATATGACCACATCGACAGCATTCGTCTTTTATTTATGAGAAACAGCCTTCCAAATTTTGAATCCACGGAAATCTACGATCTAATACAGGAAGTGTATGCCAGCTTTGTCAATATTAGAAATGAATACGACCACATCAACAGCTTTCTTCTTTTATTTATTAGAAACAGCCTTGAAAATTCTGAATCCACGGAATTCTACTATCTAGTACAGGAAGTGTATACCAGCTTTGTCAATATTAGAAATGAATATGACCACATCAACAGCTTCTTCTTTTATTTATTAGAAACAGCCTTCAAAATTTTGAATCCACGGAATTCTACGATCTAATACAGGAAGTGTATCCCAGCTTTGTCAATATTAGAGATGAATATGACCACATCAACAGCTTTCTTTTTTTATTTATTAGAAGCAGCCTTCAAAATTCTGAATCCACGGAATTCTACGATCTAATACAGGAAGTGTATAATCAGCTTTGTCTATATAAAGATGAATATGACCACATCAACAGCATTCTTCTTTTATTTATTAGAAACAGCCTGCAAAATTTTGTATCCACGGAATTCTAGAATCTAATACAGGAAGTGTATACCAGCTTTGTCAATATTAGATAGGAATATAACCACATCAACAGCTTTCTTCTTTTATTTATTTGAAACAGTCTACAAAATTTAGAATCCACGGAATTCTAGAATCTAATACAGGAAGTGTATACCAGCTTTGTCAATATTAGAGCTAAATATGACCACAGCAAAAGCATTCTTCTTTTATTTATTAGAAACAGCCTCCAAAATTTTGAATCCACGGAATTCTACGATCTAATACAGGAAAGTGTATAACAGCTTTGTCAATATTAGAGATGAATATGACTACATCAACAGCTTTCTTCTTTTATTTATTAGAAACAGCCTTCAAAATTTTAAATCCACGGAAATCTACGATCTAATACAGGAAGTGTATTACGGCTTTGTCAATATTAGAAATGAATATGACCACATCAACAGCTTTCTTCTTTTATTTAATAGAAACAGCCTTCAAAATTCTGAATCCACGGAATTCTACGATCTAATACAGGAAGTTTATGCCAGCTTTGTCAATATTAGAAATGAATATGACCACATCAACAGCTTTCTTCTTTTATTTATTAGAAACAACCTTGAAAATTCTGAATCCACGGAATTCTACGATCCAATACAGGAAGTTTATGCCAGCTTTGTCAATATTAGAAATGAATATGACCACATCAACAGCTTTCTTCTTTTATTTATTTGAAACAGACTTCAAAATATTGAATCCACGGAATTCTACGATGTAATACAGGAAATATATGCCAGCTTTGTCAATATTAGAGCTAATTATGACCACATCAAAAGCTTTCTTCTTTTATTTATTAGAAACAGCCTTCAAAATTTTGAATCCAGGGAATTCTACGATCTAATACAGGAAGTGTATAACGGCTTTGTCAATATTAGAAATGAACATGACGGCATCAACAGCTTTCTTCTTTTATTTATTAGATACAGCCTTCAAAATTTCGAATCCACGGAATTCTACGATGTAATACAGGAAGTGTATGCCAGCTTTGTCAATATTAGAAATGAATATGACCACATCAACAGCTTTCTTCTTTTATTTATTAGAAACAGCCTTCAAAATTTTGAATCCACGGAATTCTCCGATCTAATACAGGAAGTGTATACCAGCTTTGACATTATTAGAGATGAATATGACCACATCAATAGCATTCTTCTTTTATTTATTAGAAACAGCCTTTAAAATTTTGAATCCACGGAAATCTACGATCTAATACAGGAAGTGTATGCCAGCTTTGTCAATATTAGAGATGAAAATGACCACATCAACAGCTTTTATCTTTTATTTATTAGAAACAGCCTTGAAAATTCTGAATACACGGAATTCTACGATCTAATACAGGAAGTGTATACCAGTTTGTCATTATTAGAGATGAATATGACCACATCAACAGCATTCTTCTTTTATTTATTAGAAACAGCCTTCAAAATTCTGAATCCACGGATTTCTACGATCTAATACAGGAAGTGTATGCCACCTTTGTCAATATTAGAAATGAATATGACCACATCAACAGCATTCTTCTTTTATTTATTAGAAACAGACTTCAAAATTCTGAATCCATGGAATTCTACGATATAATACAGGAAGTTTATACCAGCTTTGTCAATATTAGAGATGAATATGACTACATCAACAGCTTCCTTCTTTTATTTATTAGAAACAGCCTTCAAAATTTTGAATCCACAGAATTCTACGATCTAATACAGGAAGTGTATACCGGCTTTGTCAATATTAGAAATGAATATGACGGCATCATCAGCTTTCTTCTTTTATTTATTAGAAACAGCTTTCAAAATTTTGAATCCACGGAATTCTACGATGTAATACAGGAAGTGTATGCCAGATTTGTCAATATTAGAAATGAATATGACCAGATCAACAGCTTTCTTCTTTTATTTATTAGAAACAGCCTTCAAAATTCTGAATACACGGAATTCTACGATCTAATACAGGAAGTTTATGCCAGCTTTATCAATATTAGAAATGAATATGACCATATCAACAGCTTTCTTCTTTTATTTATTAGAAACAGCCTTCAAAATTTTGAATCCACGGAATTCTACGATCTAATACAGGGAATGTATGCCAGCTTTGTCAATATTAGAGCTAAATATGACCACATCAACAGCTTTCTTCTTTTATTTATTAGAAACAGCCTCCAGAATTTTGAATCCACAGAATTCTACGATTTAATACAGGAAGTGTATGCCAGCTTTGTCAGTATTAGAGATGAATATGACCACATCAACAACTTTCTTCTTTTATTTATTAGAAACAACCTTGAAAATTCTGAATTCCACGGAATTCTACGATCCAATACAGGAAGTTTATGCCAGCTTTGTCAATATTAGAAATGAATATGACCACATCAACAGCTTTCTTCTTTTATTTATTTGAAACAGTCTTCAAAATTTTGAATCCACGGAATTCTACGATGTAATACAGGAAATATATGCCAGCTTTGTCAATATTAGAGCTAATTATGACCACATCAAAAGCTTTCTTCTTTTATTTATTAGAAACAGCCTTCAAAATTTTGAATCCACGGAATTCTACGATCTAATACAGGAAGTGTATAACGGCTTTGTCAATATTAGAAATGAACATGACGGCATCAACAGCTTTCTTCTTTTATTTATTAGATACAGCCTTCAAAATTTCGAATCCACGGAATTCTACGATGTAATACAGGAAGTGTATGCCAGCTTTGTCAATATTAGAGAGGAATATGAGCACATCAACAGTTTTTTCTTTATTTATTAGAAACAGCCTTCAAAATTTTGAATCCACGGAATTCTCCGATCTAATACAGGAAGTGTATACCAGCTTTGTCAATATTAGAGATGAAAATGACCACATCAATAGCATTCTTCTTTTATTTATTAGAAACAGCCTTTAAAATTTTGAATCCACGGAAATCTACGATCTAATACAGGAAGTGTATGCCAGCTTTGTCAATATTAGAGATGAAAATGACCACATCAACAGCTTCTATCTTTTATTTATTAGAAACAGCCTTGAAAATTCTGAATCCACGGAATTCTACGATCTAATACAGGAAGTGTATACCAGCTTTGTCAATATTAGAGATGAATATGACCACATCAACAGCATTCTTCTTTTATTTATTAGAAACAGCCTTCCAAATTCTGAATCCATGGAATTCTACGATATAATACAGGAAGTTTATACCAGCTTTGTCAATATTAGAGATGAATATGACCACATCAACAGCTTTCTTCTTTTATGTATTAGAAACAGCCTTCAAAATTTTGAATCCACAGAATTCTACGATGTAATACAGGAAGTGTATGCCAGCTTTGTCAATATTAGAAATGAATATGACCAGATCAACAGCTTTCTTCTTTTATTTATTAGAAACAGCCTTCAAAATTCTGAATACACGGAATTCTACGATCTAATACAGGAAGTTTATGCCAGCTTTGTCAATATTAGAAATGAATATGACCACATCAACAGCTTTCTTCTTTTATTTATTAGAAACAGCCTTCAAAATTTTGAATCCACGGAATTCTACGATATAATACAGGGAATGTATGCCAGCTTTGTCAATATTAGATCTAAACATAACCACATCAACAGCTTTCTTCTTTTATTTATTAGAAACAGCCTCCAGAATTTTGAATCCACAGAATTCTACGATTTAATACAGGAAGTGTATGCCAGCTTTGTCAGTATTAGAGATGAATATGACCACATCAACAGCTTTCATCTTTTATTTATTAGAAACAGCCTCCAAAATTTTGAATCCACGGAATTCTACGATCTAATACAGGAAGTGTATACCATCTTTGTCAATATTAGAGATGAATATGACCACATCAACAGCTTTCTTCTTTTATTTATTAGAAACAGCCTCCAAAATTTTGAATCCACGGAATTCTACGATCTAATACAGGAAGTGTATACCATCTTTGTCAATATTAGAGATGAATATGACCACATCAACAGCATTCTCCTTTTATTTATTAGAAACAGCCTTCCAAATTTTGAATCCACGGAATTCTACGATCTAATACAGGAAATGTATGCCAGCTTTGTAAATATTAGAGATGAATATGACCACATCAACAGCTTCTCCTTTTATTTATTAGAAACAGCCTTTAAAATTTTGAATTCACGGAATTCTACGATCTAATACAGGAAGTGTATGCCACGTTTGTCAATATTAGAAATGAATATGACCACATCAACAGCTTTCTTCTTTTATTTATTAGAAACAGACTTCAAAATTCTGAATCCATGGAATTCTACGATATAATATAGGAAGTTTATACCAGCTATGTCAATATTAGAGATGAATATGACCACATCAACAGCTTTCTTCTTTTATTTATTAGAAACAGCCTTCAAAATTTTGAATCCACAGAATTCTACGATCTAATACAGGAAGTGTATACCGGCTTTGTCAATATTAGAAATGAATATGACGCCATCATCAGGTTTCTTCTTTTATTTATTAGAAACAGCTTTCAAAATTTTGAATCCACGGAATTCTACGATGTAATACAGGAAGTGTATGCCAGCTTTGTCAATATTAGAAATGAATATGACCAGATCAACAGCTTTCTTCTTTTATTTATTAGAAACAGCCTTCAAAATTCTGAATACACGGAATTCTACGATCTAATACAGGAAGCTTATGCCAGCTTTGTCAATATTAAAAATGAATATGACCACATCAACAGCTTTCTTCTTTTATTTATTAGAAACAGCCTCCAAAATTTTGAATCCACGGAATTCTACGATCTAATACAGGAAGTGTATACCATCTTTGTCAATATTAGAGATGAATATGACCACATCAACAGCTGTCTTCATTTATTTATTAGAAACAGCCTTCAAGATTCTGAATCCACGGAATTCTACGATCTAATACAGGAAGTGTATACGAGCTTTGTCAATATTCGAGATGAATATGACCACATCAACAGCTTTCTTCTTTTATTTATTAGAAACAGCCTTCAAAATTCTGAATCCACGGAATTCTACGATCTAATACAGGAAGTGTATACGAGCTTTGTCAATATTCGAGATGAATATGACCACATCAACAGCTTTCTTCTTTTATTTATTAGAAACAGCCTTCAAAATTTTGAATCCACGGAATTCTACGATCTAATACAGGAAGTGTATGCCAGACTTGTCAATATTAGAAATGAATGTGAACACATCAACAGCATTCTTCTTTTATTTATTAGAAACAGCCTTCAAAATATTGAAACCACGGAATTCTCCGATCTAATACAGGACGTGTATACCAGCTTTGTCAATATTAGAGATGAATATGACCACATCAACAGCATTCTTCTTTTATTTATTAGAAACAGCCTTCAAAATTTTGAATCCACGGAATTCTACGATCTAATACAGGAAATGTATGCCAGCTTTGTCAATATTAGAGATGAAAATGACCACATCAACAGCATTCTTCTTTTATTTATTAGAAACAGCCTTTAAAATGTTGAATCCACGGAATTCTACGATCTAACACAGGAAGTGAATACAAGCTTTGTCAATATTAGGGATGAATATGAGCCCACATCAACAGCTTTCTTCTTTTATTTATTAAAAACAGCCTTCAAAATTTTGAATCCACGGAATACTACGATCTAATATAGGAAGTGTATACGAGCTTTGTCAATATTAGAGATGAATATGACTACATCAACAGCATTCTTCTTTTATTTATTAGAAACAGCCTTCAAAATTCTGAATCCACGGAATTCTACTATCTAATACAGGAAGTGTATACCAGCTTTGTCAATATTAGAGATGAATATGACTACATCAACAGCATTCTTCTTTTATTTATTATAAACAGCCTTCAAAATTTTGAATCCACGGAATTCTACGATCTAATACAGGAAGTGTATGCCAGCTTTGTCTATATTAGAGATGAATATGACCACATCAACAGCATTCTTCTTTTATTTATTAGAAACAGCCTTCAACATTCTGATTCCACCTAAAAACTCGAATCATGTTTTAAATACCCTCGTCAGATGAGGACCGTCATACGGATGTCATTTATGGCATGAAACTGATTCAGAATTATCTAAAATGTCAGCTGTATTTAACTCCTTTCTCAGATCAATGGCTAAAAAAGCGTCGAGCAATTGAATCCTGAGTGTCTTGTGGAAAATCAGCTATCTTTGAATATTATGGAAAAGCGATACAGAATCGCAAAGAACAATACTAAATAACAAAAGCAGATGACTACCAACACCAGTAACAACTAAAATGAATTGCACTCGAAGAGAAAATAATGACGTAATCAAGATGCTGAAATTCCAAACCACTTCAAAGAAAATATAAGGAAATTAAGCTACAACGGTACTAGAAAGAGCAATAACAACTATTGAATTTGAATAAGCCATTTTGTTGAAAAAATGTTTTAAGAGAAAAATTTTATAAACATAAACCGAAACTTTTATTGGCTCCTCGTTCAGTGAATGTCAAAATTTACCTTGTAGGGAAACGACTAATACTGCCATTATCTATCTATCTATATATCTATCTATCTATCTATTCATATCTATCTAAGTCTGTCAAGATCTATCTATATATCTATCTATCTATCTATCTATCTATCTATCTAAGTCTGTCAAGATCTATCTATCTATCTATTCATATGTCTCTAAGTGTGTCAAGATCTATCTATCTATCTATTCATATCTATCTAAGTCTCTCAAGATCTATCTATCTATCTATTCATATCTCTCTAAGTCTGTCAAGATCTATCTATCTATCTATCTATCTATCTATCTATCTATATCTATCTAAGTCTGTCAAGATCTATCTATCTATCTATCTATCTATCTATCTATCTATCTATTCATATCTATCTAAGTCTGTCAAGATCTATCTATCTATCTATTCATATCTCTCTAAGTCTGTCAAGATCTATCTATCTATCTATCTATCTATCTATCTATCTATCTATCTATCTATCTATTCATATCTATCTAAGTCTGTCAAGATCTATCTATCTATCTATCTATCTATCTATCTATCTATCGATCTATCTGTCTATTCATATCTATCTAAGTCTGTCAAGATCTATCTATCTATCTATCTATCTATCTATCTATCTATCTATCTATTTTAGTCTATTCATATCTATCTCAGTCTGTTCAGATCTATCTATCTATCTATCTATCTATCTATCTATCTATCTATCTATCTAATTTCATGCCTCTTTAGTAAGTCCTCTTCTCACTCCTTGCTCTCCTTTTTTGACCTTGTATCCTAAACAATATGGTTTAGTAATCAAGTACGTTATGATTTACGCATGCCTGCTTGTATTATTGAGCAAATCTATAATTTTACTAACCAGATGACGTCAACCAGGTGATCAATGTCAACCCAAAGTGACATGCTTGTACCAATAACACATCTCACTTAAAATGAGAAGTCGCCATTAATTTGAAACAACATGCTCAAAGTCACCATGTGTTCCTCCTGATCAAATATCCGATACAGAATAAAGAAAATGCTTTGACCGCCTTTGGCGACATTATATGCTAACACAATCCAAATGTCGGCGACGGCGGTAAAAGTATTTTCTTCATCTGTATTGGATATTTGATGAGGGGTAACACCTGGTCACCTTGAGCCTGCTGTTTCAAACTAGTGGTGACTTTTCATTTTGAGCGAAATGTCTTATTGTTACAGGCATTCTATATCCTGTTTTAGCTGGAAATAACGATTAAATCCTATTAAATCCTGGTTTATGGAATTACATCTCAATATGCTATAAAATACTGCGTAAATAGAAGCAATAAACTCATATCGGCTTCCTCTATCTTATTCGATACTAGCAGTATAGCCCGGCGTTGCTCGGGTGTAATGAAAGCTTTAAAACTAATCCATTGTCCTGGAGCTCAGACTCTTTGGACGTTGGCACGAAAGACTAAAATGTTTCCAGTAAAATGTTTGACGTTTATAAAATTTTTCGTTTTAGTGTTTTTTTGTCTTTTGAAAAGAAGCGTTCTTTAAAGGTGTCACGTGATGTTCGCAGCGTCTGACTATTTTTTAAGAACTTTTAAAACTCTGTTTCCATTGTTAAATAGTGTAAGGTTGATGGCAGAAAAGACTTGTTTGATATATAGCGTCTCTCTTATAGCGAGGTGCCTTTGATATTGTGATTTAAATAGTATTTTTATATTTTCAGCCAAAACTTTTTTAAAAGGTTCTTGTAAGTTGTGGATTAATAAATTTTTTTTGGCACTATTATTTCTAGATAGGTGGCATGTAAGGCGTCTACTCAGGGAAGTGGTAGTATGGTCAATATAGGTAATTGATTTAAGACAAGAAACACAATCATGTACAGGGCATTGAAGTTCATACACTATATTAGTCATGGCTAGTTTAGATTTGATAGGGTTATTAATATTAGAAATAACATGATTAGCTGTCTTCCATTTTATATAATATATTATAAATTTTACATGTTTTTTAAGGAATTACGGCAGAAATATGTTGTTTAGTCATTATATATATATATATATATATATATATATATGTGTGTGTGTGTGTGTGTGTGTGTGTGTGTAATAGTGGGTTTATTTGGAAGTAATTGGGCCAAATTTTTGTCAACGGCGCGTTTCGTAGAGGGGCGTTTAGGTGGGAGTAAAAAAACAACTATGTAGAAAAAAATTGATTTGACATGAGAATGAAAGGTTTATTAATTTAAAGTACCTTATTAGTATGGAGGACCATACATCAGGAAATATTTGATTATATATATATATATATATATATATATATATATATATATATCCTTTCTCCTCATAATTTTCATTCTCTTTTTCTTTCTCTTTTTCTTTTTAAAATTTTTTCGATATTTTTCTTTTTTCTTTTTAAAATTTTTCGATATTTTTCTTTTTTCTTTTTTGAATGAGCGATCAAAATTTTTTGTAGATCGCCGTTACAAATAGCTATTCTCGATAAGGGCCCCTGAGGTGCTTGTATGTGACTATTTTTTGTATGATTTTAAACCTTAACTGTTGCATTATTTGGGCCTGAGAAGCGGCGGCTTAGCTGCGAAAGATTTATCACCCATGGATTTGTAGAATATCCAAAATTTATTAAAAATTATATTACCCTGTTAAATTTAATAAAAAACTTAACATTGAGTTCTTTTGAATTTACCTGACAAATATACCAAATATTCTACGTCATATATATATATATATATATATATATATATATATAACTTGTTTAAACTAATGGATATATATTCAAAATTTTGATATTTACTTTTAACTATTACTTAATACAGAAGTAGAATATAGCTATATAGTTGTTATTATTATTATGACATTTTTCATTATAATTTCATTCCTTCTATGGTCGCACTACTTACCAAGTCTGCAGGAGGACCTAAGGCAGATCGTGGTGTGTTGTTATGGCTCCATTTCAGTTTTGTAAGCCTTACAACGGTGGACATGTGTAGACTGTGCCAAGAAGAAAAATTAGAAATTACGATATACCTAAATAAAGACAAACTGCTAAATGAAAGAACAGAAATTATGACAAAATGCATCCACACTAATAAATACCTATTAGGTTCATACAACCGTGGATGAAAACGTCATAATTCGTTTGAATTTAAACAATGCGCGTTCATAAAGTCTCTGCCACGTGAGCATTCAAATAAAACACCGTTACAAGAGCGTTCTTAAAAAGAAAAACGGTAAAAGGTAAAATCATTTATTAAAAATCGCCTGAAGACACCACTCATGGTAGAAACCTGGGCAGCAAAATAGCTCGTTTAAAAATGTTACAGTATCGAACACTTTTAATACAAATGTGTATTGGTCTAACCTTATTATGACAAAAAACTAAGTATTAAACAATCCATCAATATATATATATATATATATAGTTTAGAACGTACAAATTATCATCTACTACAAAGTGTACATTTTGTTTTGACATTGAAATGACAATGTCTCATCGGGTAGCGTGAAAAGAAAATGAAATTTCTTTATGTTATATTGGTGAATTATGTATGAGATGTAGATAGGGTGAGAAACGGGAAATAAGAGTTGTGTGTTGTCAGTTAGAATTTGAACAAAAAGAGGGAAGGAGCAGAGGATAGAAGTGAATAATGGACGTGTTGAAAATTTTATATACAGTTTAACAGTAAGTTATGGTACTTTACAGCCTTTATGGCCAGTCCTTTGGATTTAACAAAAGGAAAAATTAAGGAAAGGATGTGCGTTGCGGTGCATTGGATATCGGCTCGGAACGAGAAATCGGGAAGCCGAGTTCGAATTCCAGCCGAATTCATTGCATTCACTGACGCACAAATACCCTTGGGAAAGGTATTAATCCGTCTCTTCCTTCTAGTTATGGGTTAAATAACAGGACAGATTGGGTTCTATAGCTTTGGTCGGCAACCAGTCTATCGCAGAAAGCAATGGCAACCTACTGCGGGATAATCTTCTGCCCAGTCAGTCATGTCTCTTTCGAGACATGATCGCCCAAGCGTGTATCACGTATGGCACTTAACTGACTGATATGGGGTGGGAGGAGTAGGAGAAGAGTCACTAAGAAGGGGATAAGAATTTCTATTTAGTAAATATATCTGTATTAGTGAATTATACTACTACAAATATTTTTGTATTTAAATTGAGTTTTTATAATTAATCTATTTTTTGTATTTAACCTTAATTTAAAATTTAGAAAATCTCTTTTTTATATAAAACTTGAATTAGATCACAGTTTGTAATATGAAATAAAGGTAAAATTTGAGGGAAAAGTGTTGTTAATACTGTAACGATTTATCGTTTCCAGAGATCTTAACTTTAGCTTTTGTAATTTTAGCATGGTTGTAAGGTTAGTTCTTTAATATGCTTGCAGTTTACTGTGGTTTCATGTCTCTGGTTTAATAATATGTTACTCCTCATGTATTTAATGACTTCCATTTTTTCTTGGGGACAAAGGAAACATGGTTCATTTAGCGATTTAGATGTTCAAGCCTGTTTGAGGATTTTCCATTTAACTTTAGGTGTTTTATTTTTTAACAACACTCTTACCTCAAATTAATGTTTTGAACGTTGTTAATTTTTTCTTCGTTCCTTATTCACTTGAATATATATATTTATATGTATATATATTGTTAAACATAAGAGACAATGAATGTCTATTATGTTTAATCATGAGCCATTCTAAACGTCGTATTTTGGCTTTAATTTCAGTTGAAAATAAAGACAAAAATTCTCCAACATTTGGGTAACCTCTCTGAAGATGGCTCATGTAAGCCGAAAGCTTAGAAGCAAATTAATAAAAATTATCCAAATGTTGGAGAATTTTTGTCTTTATTTTCAACTGAAATTAAAGCCAAAACACGACATTTAGAACGGCTCATGATTAAACATATTAGACATTCATTGTCTCTTATGTATAACAGTATATGTTTAGAAAATTATTTGCTGCCTCGATACACTATATATATATATATATATATATAATGGGAGTGTGGATATTGTAATGATTAACGCTCAACTCGGATCTAGAAATAGGTGAAGAAGGTTCGAATTATGGTCGATTTCGTTACATTCACTTTCACACTATGGTATGAATCTGTTTCTTTCCCTACCCTAGTGAGGTTATTTAGCCTTGTTTTGCATCTCATCTAGGTGAACGATTTCTTTCAAGATGTGCTCACCTTAGAGAATTATTGTCACACTGCGCATTAGTTATCTGTCGTAATTTATGAAAATTGTGGTTGGTTGTGCATAAGCGTCCGACACTATAGGCAAATCAAATGTGTAGGTTAACTGATGTTACAGTTTTGAGAACTGAATTGAACTGAAGTGTCTATCCTTCTATCATATTTTATTATTATTATAGGAACGATAAACCTTTACAGTATTAACAACACTTTTACCTCAGATTTTACTTTTATTTCAGGTTCGAATCCTGCCGAATGACACATATTTTCGTAACAAAAATTTATCGTAAATAATCAAGCCGGCAGAAATAAATATATAATACTGCTTGATTATTAACAGAATATCTACTTAAATACGTGTATCGATCAAAAATAATGTTCAAACAAATCATTTCAAATTGTCGGTGGTTTATAACCATTTTGTTCATCTTCGTTAATTTCCGTAACATGTTTACATTTGTTTAAATTACGATACATTTTAGTGCAGGTATGGTTATTTGCGTGAATCGAAAATTGTGTTATATAGGCTTGATTTGACTTCGTTTAGACTGTTGGTCGTACGTGGTCGAGAGGTGTAAGACATGCCAGATCAATTGGTGGTTTCCTTTATGTGGATAGGGGCGCAGGTTCGAATCCTGGTTGAATGACACACAATTTCGTAACAAAAATTTATCGCAAATAATGAAGCCGGCAGAAATAAACATATTTACTGTCTGAATATAAACAGAATATCTACTTCAATACGAGTATCGATCAAAAATAATGTTCAAACAAATACTTTCAAATTGTCGGTTGTTTATAACCATTTCATTAATCTTCGTTAATTTCCGTAACACACACACACACACACACACACACACACACACACACACACACATATATATATATATATAGTGAGATTTAGGAAAATGTTAAAATGGTAATAAGCAACAGTTAGGAAATGTAAACACACATTTTATATATATATATATATATATATTATATATATATATATATGTAAATATAAATGAGAATATGTTTTGGGAGACATTTCGAAAGAAAAGAAACGATCCGAAAATATCACTAGAATCGTTCTCTCGTCTGTAAACACGAATGACTTTTCATTGCACGAACTTAAGCGGATATCCCGTCCTTCACGAGTAGCCAACACTTCTTCACTGGTGACAAAACCTCATTTCAACTTATCACTAACTGCTGGCAAGGCAGATCGGCGAGAAATGAAGCCAATACTTGTATCCGGAGAAATCGAAGGAAGATGATCGATCGGATATTGTCATCGGAGTCTCTCGAAGCTGCTGGCTGGCAGCTGCCGAAAGAGCTAAATATATTAGTTTTAATTGTAGGTTAATCAAATAAACGTGTCTGGAATAGTTTAGATTAAGCGTCGAGATAAAAATAAAGAAGCTTCTATAGTGTCTGTCCATATGACCAGGACTCAATTAGATTTGCGATTAAAACCAATGCAGTTATAATTTCTTTAGTATATAAAGCACGCAGAGGAGGGTGTAATGGTTAATGATCCCAAGTGGCTGATCGTTATTATGAACAGTGATTTCGATTCTATGTGAGGGCCGATTTGTTTTGACATTAAATAACCCAACGAAGATGAGGTCGTAATATCAACTAATTCACCAACCGTAAGCACGTGATATCGCGTTGAATACACCGGTTCTCGCTCGATTAGCGAAGTTAAGCAACGTTGAGCCTGGTCAGTACTTAGATGGGTGACCGTTTGAGGATACCTAGACGCTGTAAGCGTTTATTGACGGTTGTGGTGCAGTGGATATCGGCTCGGAAAGAGAAATCGGTGAGCCGAGTTCGAATTCAACTCGTACACTCTGCATTCACTTACGCACTGGTACCCTTGGGAAAGGTATTAATCCGTCCCTTCCCTCTAGTTATAGGTTAAATAAAAGGGCAGGACTTGGGACTCTGCCCTTAAACAAATCCCAATGAATCTTTCTCCATCGGGCAGAAAGCCGACTGAACCCGACCAGGTTCGTGCGGCTAGGACATAATTCACCAAACAACTGACAACTTATTTTATGTATGCTGTTTCAATTCAGGACATAAGCGATTATAGCTCTCCACAATTTATTTTTTTTTCTTTTTAGATCTGATCAATCATTTTATATTATTCTCACACACCGAACTGATATCCATTTAAGGACCTATTCTCGTACAATCAGTGAAGTTAACCAAAGTCGTTCCAGGTCAGTGACCATTTGTGAATACCAAGTGCTGTAAGTTTGGATGTTTGGGTAGTGTAGTAACGGTGAGGAATTAGACATCGGGTAGCCGACTTCTAATTGTATTACGCACAAATACATTTGGGAAAGTTATAAATCCACCCAGTCTGCACCCTGCTATGTTAGTAAGGCTTGTATCAGTAAAAATCATGATTGTCTCAAAAAAATCCTTATAATCCAAAATTATTTTATTTTTATTATATAACCTGAAAAAAGGTAATAAGTCGTAAAAATTTACACGGTCTCCTTAATAGGTTACTTACTCTTTCCCAGTCTTCCTATATCTTTTAATATGTCTTGTGAGAGTCAAATTCTCCAAATCCTTTTTCCTTATTATGTGCTCTTTTCTGAGTTTAATTACAAAAATCATTTTTTTTGTCATCTTTAATAAAACTCTTTCGTTGTTTGCCTGTTCTCCCTTGTTAGGGAGAGGTGCAGCCTGAGGTGTCTGTAAAAGTGTAAGTACCTAAGGAGGTTTGGAAAAATGTGCCTTGCTGTGCAATGGGTATCGGCTTGGAATCAGAAATCAGAGAGCCAAGTTCGAATTCCATTTGAATTTTTTTGCATTCACTTACGTGTAATATAATAATCTCGCCCCACCCGAGGAAAGGCTGATGCAAGCGGGGGTGTTTTCCGGTCGTTGAAAGGAACGGATGTTTGTTTGACCTTATTTCCGGCAGTAGCGGAAATGGCTACAAGAGGCAAACAGAACAGGTGTCTCTGAGAATTACGTGGGCGTGCGTGGGCGAGGCAAAATCCGGAAGTACCGGTTTGGAGATTATAAAAAAGACCTCGGCGCACGGATTTGAGGCAGAGAGACAGAGGCAGACGAGAGAGCCAGACCAGATTAGAGGGGCAACAGATACGACCCCCCCGTCAACCCGTCAACCCTTAGAAGCGCGCTCTCACTCTCTGTTCACTAGGCTACACGGTCCATCGTTCATTAATAAAAATATCACTTGATATATTTTTATATATATGCGTGTTTGTCTGTTTATTGATATACAACAGACATACGCACAAATACACTTGGGAAAGGAATTAATCCGTTGCTTCACTCTCCAGCTCTGGGTTATTTAACCCAGAGCTGGACAGATAAACCATGACTCTGTATAAAACCCGGTTGCGACGTGGGAACCATGGTAAATACCTACCAAAGAACTGGTATTACATAGTAGTTCAGCAGACTTTTCTTAGTAGGTAAATACACACTTGTGCAAATTAATTGAAACAAAACAAATAATGTCTTCCTACGGTTTTTCACACTTTCCCTGATTAAGTATATTTCACTATTCCAGTTTCTATTTATCCGGCATCTTTCCCTATTCCAAATTCTAATTATCCCACATGTTTCACTATTCAAATTTTGAATTAGCCGTTACCTTTCACTATTTTAATTTCCAATAATTCGGCGTCTTTCACTATTTTAATTTTCAATTATCGGGTATATTTTACTATTCCATTTTCTATTTATCCGGCATCTTTCCCTATTCCAATTTCCAATTATTCGGCATCTGTTCTATTCCAATTTTTAATTATCTGCCATCTTTTTCTAGTCTAATTTCTAATAATTCGGCATCCTTTACCATTCCGATTTCAAATTATCTGGCATCTTTCACTATTCCGATTTCTAATTATCTGGCATCTTTTACTATTCTAATTTCCAATAATCCGACATCTTTCAATATTCCGATTTCCAATAATCCGACATCTTTCACTATTTCAATTTTCACTTATCCTGCATATTGCACTATTCTATTTTTTAATTATCTGGCATCTTTCTCTAATCCAAATTTTAAATATTCGGTATCCTTTACTGTTCCGATTTCCAATTATCCGGCATCTTTCACTATTCCGATTTCCAATTATCCGGCATCTTTCACTATTCCGATTTCCAATTATCCGGCATCTCTCACTATTCCGATTTCCAATTATCCGGCATCTTTCACTATTCCGATTTCCAATTATCCGGCATCTTTCACTATTCCGATTTCCAATTATCCGGCATCTTTCACTATTCCGATTTCCAATTATCCGGCATCTTTCACTTTTCTAATTTTTAATTACATGTCATCTTCTCAGATAGGTAATCTGCATTTGTTTGGCTTTTGCCTCTCCAGTTTATAGTTCGCATCTTGTTCTGTTCTTTTTGCTGACAATCATTCAATCTGTTTTCTTACAATTGATGTTTAGTCTATTTTTTACTATTTCCTCTAATAACTTATCTTGAGGTTCCTACAATTTCCTTTCTGGATTTGCTATCAATACGACGCTACCTGCATATCTTATATTGTTACAATTATTTTCACCAATATTAAATCCTTCTTCCTGGGTATGATGATAAACTACATTCGGCAGCAAGGCTTCGGATCAAGAGGTGCTCAGGACTGTAGAACCACCTATTAATTTTTGTTGTTCCCAGGTTTACTTTGTCTCGCGATGGTGGCACCTGGGGTTAGTTCCAAATTATTAGCAAATAGTTCTTTTAATCGTTTCACCCCAAGCAAGGCGGTAACGCCACTGATGCTCAGGGGGCTACATAAGAGAGAAAGATTAGATAGAAGGAGAGTAAAGAGAAAGACGAACCAGTTACAGAAGGTGTCAGAGACAGGAGCAGGATGGGAATACATATGTGATGACAGTTTCAAAGGTAGAGAGAAAGGAAAAGATATACAGGGTGATGTAGAAAGAACTGGAGTCAAGTGGTTAAAAGATGGGTATTGACATTGAATTTAAATTTGTAGCCGTCAAGAAAGCAAGAATACGGAAGAGAGTTCCACGGGCGGGAAGTGCAAGAAAAGAAGCTGGTGGAGTATAATTGTCGGATGCATTTGGTTGATCTAACTGAGAATGGGTGGGACCCAGTTGCTAGTCTGTTTGCACAAGTAAACTCATGTGACAGAGGAACCAGTGACTTAAGTTCGTCGGGGCAGAAGCCATGGAAATATTTAACCGCCAAACTGGGTTCAAAACACTATAAGTATGAATAAATTCTTAATCGGCTGCCATATGGGAAGATGCAGTTGAAACTGAAATAGTAAAAAGATGCTTTCCAAAATGATGAAGAAATGATCAAGAAACAAAAAGTAGTCCGTAGAAACAAAGGGAAAAATGCTCAACTGCTATGCAATATCAGTCCGCCTCCATGACAGATAATGTTGAAGAATTTCATTGCAATTTCGTCATAAAGAGATGATTTGAGGCGACAGAGATGTGGTCCTACAGAATGATGCTGAGAATACTGTAGAGAGAAAATCTGATTAACAAGGATGCTTTAAGGAAAAGGCGAACAAAAAGAACGTTTGTATTTAGAATTAGATAGAAATAAATGAAATACTTGAATCCCCTAAAAAGAAAGTGGGTTTAGAGAATTTGACACTCTCAAAACATAGTGAATGAGAGAGGAAGGTTAGAAACATCAAGGAAGAAAATTGTGTAAAAGGTTAGCAGAATAGGAACTGGGAAAGATACTAAAGTGTAAAACATCGCTTAGGTCTACCAAGAATAGGAAGTTGTGGAGAGTTATGACATGAATGCCCACACCCTGAATCAGTCAGTTAAGTGCCATACTTGATACACGCTTGGGCGATCATATCTCGAAAGAGACATGACTAACTGGGCAGAAGATTATCTCGCAGTAGTTTGCCATTGCTTTCTGTGGTGGACTGGTTGCCAACCAAGGCTATAGAACCCAATCTGTCCTGTTATTTAACCCATAACTGGAAGGAATAGACGGATTAATACCTTTCCCAAGGGTATTTGCGCGTAAGTGAATTCATTGAATTTAACTGGAATTCGAACTCGGCTCCCCGATTTGTCCTTCCGAGCCAATATACAATGCACCACAACGCACATCCTCTACACCCCGAATACATAAAATAATTAGTTTTACTTTCTGTTCGGTTTCATTCTTTACATTTGTTTGTTTGTTTGTTTGTTTGTTTGTTTGTTTCTTTCTTTCTCTTCTTTTTTCTTTTTTTTTCTTTTTCTTTCTTTCTTGAACTAAGTTTTGTTTTGTCTTTTATTCTTAATTGTTCTTGTCCGTATCTTTCTTTACTATTTTTGAACATTTACAACCTTTCTTTTATTTCATATTTATTTTTCTCCATTTTATTTTTATTTTATTCATTTATTTTTTTTCTGTCTTTATTCCATCTGTGGCCATTTCATCCATTCATTGGTCTTATGATTCCTTTATACTCTTGTTTCAAATATCATTTCCTCTCTTAAATTCAGGACGTATTTTTTCATCGTCTGCTGACTATTAACCAATCAGATTTTCCCTTCAATCATTTTAATAGCTGTGTTTTCTCCAGTTTTATCGTCTTTCAACTCATCAAATCACTGGCTAAACTTTATAATTGAACAAAAAATATATCTAGACACATTGTTTTTTTTTTTCAACAAATAAAACGTCAGTTGGCCTCTAGCTTGTATTCGTGTGTCAATCATAAGGATGTAGGCGTGTCAATCATAAGAGTGTGGGCGTGTCTGTTATTTCATAAAACCTGTTAGAAACGACAATACAGGTAGAAAGGGATCAATATACTTGCGCCAGAACAGACGGAATACGGTTCTTTTGTTTTTATATTGATTTTCTGGTGCATAGGTATGTCCGAAAAATTGTTAGAGAGTTTTTGGGAATTTTTAGAGAATTATTGGAATTTTTTAGAGAATTTTTGGAATTTTTTAGAGAATTTTTTGGAATTTTTTTAGAGAATTTGAGATTTCTTAAAAAGCTTTTTTCCTTGACGCGCACATTACAAGAAGGAAAAAAAAATACCTATTCATATCTTTTGTTTTACAGGTAATTACAAAATTCAGGCTGCACACACACACACACACACACACACACACACACACAAACACACACACAGGCATATTACTCGATATTTTCTTTTGTCCCTGTTGCCTTCAATATATACTGTGAGTGCAAAATTCTCCAAGCCCTCTTTTTTTTCATTCAGCTGTCAGTTAATGACAATATCGCTTGATTTTTCTTCAAAAATAAAAATAAGTAAAAAATTTTCAGTTAACTAATAAGGTCTTCTTTTATGTTCCACATCCCTTTCGGCTGTGGATCTCCACATCTTTCAGTTTTTTTGTTGCTGAGTAATAACCAACTATAATTAAGTTATTTAAGTGCCATACGTGATACACGCTTCGGCGATCATGTCTCGAAAAAGACATGACTGACTAGCAAACGATTTTCCCGCAGTAAGTTGCTGTTGCTTTTTGCGGTGGACTGGTTGCCACCCAAGATTATAGAACCCAATCTGTCCTGTTATTTAACCCATAACTGGAGGGAAGAGGCGGATTAATACCTTTCCCAGGACTATTTACGCATAAGTATATGCAATGAATTCAACAACAATTCGAACTCGGCTCTCCGATTTTTCGTTCCCACCCGATATCCACTGAACTACAACGCATATATAATTATTATCCAAGCTAAATTAGAGGTTTACAGAGATTTCAAACCTCCATGCTGGTAGTCTGGTGCTATTATAGCGTGAGGTCTACCTCAATATAGTGTGAGGTCTACCTCAATATAGTGTGAGGTCTACCTCAATATATCGTTTTGACTATAGCGTGAAGTCTACCGCAGCATCGAACTATAAAATAACATTGTATGTGTATATATATTTATCTAAACCTTATATTAATATTTATATATCTATATCGCTCATTCAGTGAAATGAATTAGAGCGCGCTAGCTATTGGGCGCGTATAATGATATGCGCTAAAAAGGCTGCTTACTTTCACCGACCGTCCATAGACCAGGTGTAGAGTCGCCGACTGACTCCATTTCGGTCGGGTCTCAATCCTGGGTAAAAAAGCAATCGGAGTCTAACCGTACTGATAAGTCGAAATAGATCTGTTTGCGGATGACAATATATATATATATATATATATATATATATATATATATATATTATAAATATAAATATTTATATTATAAATGTATATACTATTTATATTAAAGGTAGTGAGGTAAAGATAAACACGTTATCAATTACAGTACATAGTTATTTTAGCGATAAATACTTTGCATATCTCCTAGAAATGGCAAGAAGAGATCATTGGAATTTTTTCGTATCATCTTCCAGCAAAAATGATCAAGATGCGACTTGAACTCCTGACAAGCAACACCTTGCATTTTCTTGTTGCTGTCTCTGGATTTACACAATGGTCACGTGAAGGGTTGGTCAGCATAGACCTCCGCTCTGCACCTTGGTCGAGGATATATTGAGGTAGATCTCACGCTATACTAGCATCGTTAGTCTTTTTACTTCCAAGATGAAGTAGATTTAATGAAAATTATTGGCCATGATCTTTTATATCCTGAAGCTATATTTTGCCAAGTTCAATACATAAAATAATGTTTATTACTTTTTCAAGTGTTCAGCGTTGCTTTACATTAAAACTCCGGTTCCTCTACGATCATCGAAGTTTAACAACGTCGAACTTGGTCAGTAACTCGAGATCTGACCGCTTGTGATAAGACATGCTGGAAGTTTGGATCGCAGAGCACGCTAAATAAAATAAAAATAATCATTCCAAAGTTTGATATTCATACTAATAATATGATAGTATCTATCCGATGGCGCTTTCCAGAGACAACGACACCTGATACGAACAAACAGTGCACCCAATTCTGTAGACAGAAATCGTAATGTCTTATCCGATCTTTGTTTTGCTCTATTGCCCTGCCTGTTTAAAACATTCTCCCTTTTTTCTGAGCTTCTAATCTTGGAATTATTTCGAACTTTTCTTCATATCTTGATTGATACAGGTGTTAAAACAGACACAACGTTTCGACCAAGTACCCTCTGGTCATCATCAGGTGTCCATAGATTGGCTGATGTCAACAAGATAATGCACATCAGCCAATCTATAGACACCTGATGATGACCAGAGGGCACTTGGTCGAAACGTCGTGTCTATTATAACACCTGTATCAACCAAGATGAGAACAAAAGTTCGAAATAATTCCAAGATTATTGAAAAATGTCTCATCTCAGAAATAAAAAAAAATTAAAGAATTTTTTCTTGTAGTTTTCGTTTCAGTTATTCTTTTTTTTTTTTTTACTCTTTCTGGTGCAACGTTTCAGCAGCTGCTTGCTATGGTTTTATTTAGATGTCAGTTCCATCTGATCTCATTACACTCATTTATTTTCTTTTCGTCTGCTAAAAGATCTCAGAAGCTTAGTATGAAGTTCACATTTTATTCGAATCAACGTGATAACGGGTGAGATTAGAATCGCTGGTTAAGTTCCGTTGTGGCAGGCTGTAACTAGTTCGAAAGATACGTATAATAAGAGGCTGATGCTTCCAAAATCTGGTAGTGGCGGCTGTGGTGGTGGTGGTGGTGATAATATCCAAGTTTGGCGAGACGTGGAAAAGTGTGTTGTTCGATGTCTGGTCGTAGCTCAGCGAAAGGGCAATAAAACCTCTTTTACCCACTCTATGTTTCAAAATCCCCCCCACCAAATAATAACGTTATCCAATCCCCTTTAGGAACGATGTTGGAAATATCCGTAATTCCTTCCTAGGTTACGCAAATAATAGTAATTGAAAGCATGGCGGTATCTGACTACTGGGTACACCGGGTACACCGGGCACGGGTCCGGGACGATCCGTGCAATCAGAGTAAAAATCCGGGCAAGGAAAAATGTCTTCGTCAGAAATCAAACTAAACAATTCACGAAGAAACAAAGAAAGAAACAAAGAAAGAAACAAAGAAAGAAACAAAGAAAGAAAGAAAAACGAAGAAAACATCCGAATGAACGCAGTAAAAATCTGTTTATTTATTAATTTTGGGAGAAAAGACTGGTTATACTCAGAAAGTCCGAACCCGATTTCCTGCTTTCGTTCACGTTCTATGCCTAATTTCCATTGGAATAGCCGAAAAAATCCGCGAAAATCATAGTTTCTGGAAACGGATGACACTGATGACGTCATCACATTGTCAACTAATAAATCCGGGCAATTTTCTCTCTGCCCAGTGTTTTTTAGCATCAGCTACGGTCCTGATTGCAAGAATAGTGATGGCATAAATTGACTGCAAGGCGAACTGACAGAAATATATTGTCTTGATATAACTTCCATTGAAATGTTCGTCTTATGTTACTTAAAAAAAGTTAGTTCAGTAAACCTCGTTGAAAATTATACTTTGGAGAGACAATTATCAATATGAAATACATCCTGTCTCTTTTTTGGTAAATTTGCTTCAAGCTAGCCAATAAAAGTCACTAGAATGCAAACGGTTACTGAGACTGAAATATAATATAGAAGACGATAAGAGAAAAGGATTCAAAGAGACAAATTTGTTAATTGATTGGATTTGTCTAGACTTATGTGATGTGGTACTATTTACTGTATTTACATTATTTGGACTATTGTCCTCATCTTTGCTGCCATGTTTACAATGTTGCGGTCGTTGTATGCTCCGGCCTTCTTCAGGTGCTAGGAATTTCGAACCGAACCTTTTATTACGATCACTGGGGTATATCATTCTCATTTCATGTGCGATTGCACTTCTGCTATCATGTAGTTATCTCCCTTTAACGTAACTCTTCAAAGTTATTTGTTCACCCCTGTTGTAGCCTGGTATTGGACTCACAACTCTTTGGATCAAGTCAGAGGAACTAACCAACATCTATATCTATTGGATCATGTGTTCTTGAGGACAACAGCATGTGAAATTCTGAGTCTTTTAAACCTCATGCCTCAGTAACAATTTGCTACCAGAGCTCATATTGCAGTTTTTGATTTTCTCTAGCATTATTACTGATTCCCATATTGTATTCCTATGCTTGGTCGGCTTAGAAGATTTTTGTAGTATAGCATATGCGCTGATTCCTTAAGTTTACGTCGGTAGAAAAGTTCCACAATCGATAACTGCGAGAAAAGAAATAATTTGCATAGAACTTATTTTTGTAAACTTCAATTTCAGTAATGAAATTAAGAGACCTAGCAGCCAATCTAATATTACACTTAAATTTGTGAAGTCAAGGTACCAATGCAGAAAAGCTCATCAGACCATTTTTTAAAATATCATTTCACCCCAAGCAAGGCAGAAATGCCACTGGTTCCCAGTGGATTAGATTAAGAGAAGAAGAAAGTACTAGGAATAATAAGAGATGGATGGGAATCAAGTAATTAAAAGATGGCAATTGATGCTGCAGTTATTCTTTTAGAAACTGTAGCTATCAGGGAAGCATGCAAATAGAAGTGAGTTCCACAAATGGTAAGTGTGAGAAAAGTAACTGGTTGAGTTGATTACATTAATTTAAATATAGTTATACAAGAGACAAAAAGAAACCAGCATTGATGTCATGAACTTAAAAAAAAATGATTATTGACAACCATCTTCAGGGATATTAATAAATCATATCATGTTATTAAATATGTATTTTGACCTAAAAGTAATATGTATACTACGTGATAGGTTTGCCGAAATCTATTTTTCATTAGTTAAACGTAATATTTAGTGGATACACGTCTCTGATTAGACGCTTTGCTTTTTCAGAGAGTAGAAATTACATCTAGAAACATGTGAATTCGAGAATCTGAGTAATTCACATTGATACGTTTACTCAAAGACATGTAAATATAAGTAATGATTTCAAACTGAAATATAAAATAAAATTCAGAAATGATTCTAATTTAACTCACTGTTATTTATAAATGGGTAATTAAAGAGTTCATACCAATTCAACAAATTTAACAATTTGTTAAATACTAGTTTTTCTTAAAAAAATGAAAAAAAGAAAGTTTAAAAATGTTATACTGCTAAATAAACTCAATATATATAGTGTTAAATTGTTATGATGCTTACCGCCAAGGTTTTTTTAAATTTTTTTTTACTGATAAAAGCAGTTTTTTAATAAAGTGCTCGATATCAGAGTGTAGATAGAGTACGAAGAGTTTGTCTCTTTAACTGAGCAGATTCGTGTCGACTTCGAAGTTTCGTGCAGATACTGTTTAAATAGCCCTGACGAGTGAAATTATCATAACGGTATTCTGAAGTTGGTAGGAATCTGGTTAGTTAAAGTGACAAATCTTTGCAATTATATATATATATATATATATATATATATATATATATATATAAAATTAGTTTTTGATAATAATTAAATTAGACCAGTACTCAGTTGTATTAAAAAGTGTTCAATATATTTATATTGTAGAACTTTGGAATATTCTTCATTTAAAAATTAGTTATTTCCGCAACCTAGGTTTCAACTTTTCGCTATATTCTTGTGACTTATAATATTAAGTTATTATACATCACCTGAAAATACCGAAAGTGTGAAACCTCAGTTGCGGAAAAACTCATTTCCAAATTATATATATGAAAAACTACTTAAAAGTTGTAAGTTTAAAAATGTATTTTTTTTTTACAGTAGTTATTTATTTCTATGATTATATGAAAATATATTTGATATTTCAGACCGGCATCGGCCTTTCATCAGAAACATATATATATATATATATATATATATATATATATATATATATAATATAATATAATAGAATATAATATATAAATCATCTAATATAAGAAATAAAACATACAAGTTAAAAATACTATATATATATATATATATATATATATATATATATATAAATCTATCTATCTAAACTTATTTATAAATGAAACTTTGTCTCTGTGTGTGTGTGTGTGTCTGTGTGTGTGTGTGTATCCGTTACCTATAGACTCCAAAACGGCTGAACCGATTTTCTAGAAAATTTACACAGTTGCGAGTGTTCTTAGCTAGGTTTTGTGTCGACGTATCCCCGATAAATATCGAAAATCGATAATCGAAAAAATCGGGTTATAGAAAGAGTGCTTCGATTTTAATCAAATTTCAAACACTCATAGACAAAGACATAAGAAACGATATTCAGAAGTTTCAAGGTTGCAGTTCTTACAATAGTGCAGAAAATTTCATACCGATACCAGAAAATCAAAATTTGACTTACATCCATTCATTTTTCTTTCAGTCTACGGTTTCGCTTTAACTGGAAAAAAACTATTGCATTTTAGTCTTTAGTGCCAACGTCCAAAGAGTCTGAGCTCCAGGACCATGGATTAGTTTTAAAGCTCTCATTACACCCGAGCAACGCCGAGCTATACTGCTAGTATATGTAAAGAGAACAAACAGATTTAGAATTCCCAGTTCTCCGGCATTTACTTTTCTTTTATAAGGTGCTCAATATAACATACATTGTAGAGCAAAATATTATTATCATTAAATTTGTTTTTATTTGAATGTATAAAACAATACGCATGTTATTTAAAGAATTGATATGGGTGGTTTTGAGGAAACAGAAAAAATTACGTGTATGTTTAATCAGAATCCAAATAATCGAGGCAGCAGATAATTTTCCAAACATATACTGTTAAATATAAGAGACAATGAATGTCTATTATGTTTAATCATGAAACATTCTACATTTAACATTAACATTTAAACATTCTAAACATCGTACTTTGGCTTTAATTTCAGGTGAAAATAAAGACAAAAATTCTCCAACATTTGGATAATTTTTTTATTAAGTTTGTTCTAAGCTTTCGGCTCACATTAGCCATCTTCAGAGAGGTTACAAGGACGTTAACATAAAAACATCCATCATCAAAGACGATTTTATCTTGTGTTGACATAAAACTTTGCGAAGCAACAATGACAGTTACGAAAAATAGCAAACGCAGTTGGTAAATTTGTGATGCGGTTCTATGACGTCACACCTCGTGAGAGCTGGAAATTTTAACGGAACCATATATTTAAATGCAATGTAATGTGTTATGACCAGATTTAAACGTGATTTTATTAAGTGTGGGTTGTGTGGATTTAACGTAGATGGCTTCCACTATCTGAAGGTTTTTTTTTACTGTGTGTATGAGTGAGGTTTATTGTATTGTTAAATAATATATATAGGTCCCTCCAAAGAAACGTGATACCTAAGGTTTAAAATTAATTTTTCGAAATATAATTCTTTCTTAAAGCTTTTGTTTAGTTATCATTTCAAGCTATTAGATACAAATTTTATATTTCAATTGTAATTTAAATTGACTAGAATGAGATATTTTAATCGCTATAAATCGCTGATATTTGTCATTTTTGTAGATATCTGTAAGCACAATGCAAATTTCTTTATTAAAAAATCTTTGACCTTCCACGTCTGCCTATCCATGGTGGCTCTTAGCACGTTTTCTCATATTACCTCACCCAAACTCCGCTCTGCCACCCACATGCTCAAGTCAGTCAAATATATTACCTGCTACTTTCCCCTGTCACTCTTTCCCTCTATCTGACCTGTGAGTATTAAGTTCTCCAAACCTTCCTTCTTTATTATATGTCCCAGAAACTTAAGCTCTATTTTCCTGATGTTCAGTATTAATTTCGTTTTCGTTTCCATTCAAAACCTCATCATTGCTCACATGCTCTATCCATGATATTAGCAGCATCCTTCTGTAGAACCACATTTCTATTACTTCAATTTTTCCTTCAACATTCGCTGCCATATTGAAGAACAGATATTACATAACAATCTAGTACTCTTTTCTTTGTTTCTTTGTCTATTAATGCTTTGCTCAACTTCTGGAATGCATCCTTCGCCATGCCAATTCACCTTTGGATCTCAGTGTCGCACTTTCTGTCTTCTGTTAGAACACTTTCCTGTGATTTTCATTTTGGGCTCCTCTGTTGGCTGATGACCATACATTCGGTTTTCTTGTAATTTATTTTTAGTCTTTCATTTCGACTTTCGTCATCTACCTTTTTTAAAAGGTCTTGTAGTTTTCTATCCGTGTCTGCTATCAGCACTGTATCATCTGCGTATCTTATGTTGTTCAGATTGTGACTGATGATGATGATTTCCTGGCATAACTTCTAGGGTCCTCGGGAATTGTCTCGCTGTACAAGTTGAATAGATCCGATGAAAAGACACATCATTGTCTTACGCCCCTTTGTATCTTTGTATATCTGCTGAATTCGTTACCTGTCCGTATGCAGGAGGTTTGATGCCAGTAGAGGTTCTTGATTACTCTTAAATCATTCCCAAATATGTCGAGGCTGCCGAGCATCTCCATCAATTCTTTGTGGCGTATTTTGTCGAACGCCTTTGCATAACCCATAAAACATTTGTACAAGTCCTTCATTTTCATTGCCCTTTCAGGCAGCATCCTAATCATAAATATGGCGTTCCTTGTTCCAGTGTCTTTGACAAACTCACACTGTTCTCGGCCTATTTCTGGCCTGATTCTGCTTCTCGCTCTGTTCATCAGGATTCAGACAATCAGTTTTATTATATGGCTCATTAAACTTCCAAGGTATTTAAATTTTTGTACTTGCTTGATTTTAGTATCCCCAACCTGTATTTGGCATATTGGGCTGTCCATTTTACTGATGACCATGCATTCGGTTTTCTTGCAGTTTATTTGTAGTCCTTTCTTGTCACTCTCCTCAGCTATCTTCTGTAGGAGGTCTTGTAGTTTTCTTTCCGTGTCTGCTATCAGCACTGTACCATTTGCCTACCTTAGTTTGTCTAAAATGTGGCCTCTGATGATGAATCCTGGCATAACTTCTAGGGTTCTCAGAATGGTCACGCTGTACAAGTTAAATAGATCCGGTGGAAAGACACATTATTGTCTTACGCCCCTTTGTATCTTTGTATATCTGCTGAATTCGTTTCCAGTCCGTATGCAGGCAGTTTGATGCCAGTAGAGGTTCTTGATTATTCTAATGTCATTCCCAAATATGTCGAGGTTGCTGAGCATTTTAATCAATTCTTTGTGACGTAATTTGTTGAACGGCTTGGCATAATCTACAAAACATTGGTAAACACCCTTTTTCACTTGTACCGCCCTTTCTGATAGTATCCTAAGCATAAATATCGCGTTTCTTGTTCCAGTGTCCTTGACGAAACCGCACTGTTCTTGTCCTATCTTCGGCTTGATTCTGCTTCGCGCTCTATTCATTAGAATTCGGACAGTAAGTTTCGTTATGTGAATCATTAAACTCATTGTTCGGCGGAGTTAGCATTATTTGCGCTTGGCTTCTTAGGCAGAGCTATGAAAATTGATATGATTAGGTAATCTGGCATTACGCCACTCTTGTAGTGGTATTACACCACTGTTTATTATTTCCGTAATTTTTTCTATGCCGAAATCTCCTAAGGGTGTAAGCATCTCTATTACAATGCCGTCTGGTCCAGCTGCTTTGTTCCTATTCAGTTTGACAATTGCAGCTTTCACTTCGGATTTTAGTATTTCCGGTCCGTCAGCATCTTTGTTTACTATCGATTGCTCTCTCTTCTCGTGGAAGAGATCTTTTATACGTTCTTCCTATCGCTCAAGTATTTCCTCTTTCTTTAATATGATCGTTCCATCATTGGATTTTATACATCCTGTTGAGGAGCATGTTATTTGTCTTGTCAGTTTCTTTATTTTATCATGCCTTTCTCCTTTATAAGCCTTACTCAATCTCTCCAGTTCGGCACATTTGTTGCTTACTTTTTTTTTTTTAATATCGAAATGATTGTTTTTTTTAACCTAAAAGTAGATGTTTTGATGAGATGTTGATAGTTTTATTGACAAATTGATAGCCAGTAGTTTATCTGGTATTTTTCTACGGGGAACATATCTGTAAAAATACAAATTGTCGGTTGTTTATAACCAAGTTTCGTTAAAATTCGTTAATTTCCGAAACATGTTTACATTTTTGATATTACGATACATTTCAGAGCAGATATGGGTATTTGCGATGAATCGAAAATTGTGTTATATAGGCTTGATTAAAACCTCGTTTGGACTGGAGGCTATTCGTGGTCGAGCGGTCTAAGACGTTGCCAGATCAAATGGTAGCTTCCTCTATGTAAATAGGGCTCGCAGGTTCGAATCCTGCCGAATGGCACACATTTTCGTAATAACAATTTATCGTAAATAATCAGGCCGGTAGATATAAATATATAATACTGTTTAATTAAAAAACAGAATATCTACTTAAATACGAGTATCGATAAAAAATAATGTTCAAACAATTCATTTCAAATTGTCGGTTGTTTATAACAAAGTTTCATATATATATATAATTACATTAATTAAAAATGCATTGAGACACGGAAATTTCTAGGTTTCGAGATTTCTACCTCGTCATCAGGCAATGTTAGATCATTGTTGTGAAATTGATTTTTATTTAAATATAAGAAACAATACGTTTGTTATTTATAGACATAAGAAAACAAAAAATTATGTGTGTATTCAATTTAGCTAATCAGAATAGAGATTCACTTTAAATTTGAAAAAAAGTTTATATTTTTGGGGAATACAAGATTTCTTCTTTCAATCTAAACAACCAAAGTGTCAATTTAATTTTTAACACCCTTGACTAGACCCTATTTCCGTTGATGTATACATTATTACAATTTTTTTTCTTTCAGCTTTCTTTTTATCCCGACATTTTCTTAAGCAAAAAAAAAAAAAGAAAAGAGATGAAGAAAGAAAGAAACATTTTATATTTTTGATTTAACTTAAAGGGACTTTTGTGTAAATATACTATTTTTATTTCGATTCAGAATGCATTTTATTCTAATTTCTCAAAACTTTTAATTTATAAATAACATTTTTACTTTTTAATATCCATTTATTTATGAAACAATTTTTTAAAATTCATTTTATTCTTTTTATAAAAAATCTATTTTATTATTATTATTATATTCTAATACAATTCTTAATATCATAATACAATCTTTTAAATATCTATTTAAATATTACAAAAAATTTAAATATCAATTATTTTAATATTTAATTATTATTTTTCTTAAACAAAATATTGAATATATGCAAGTTAATAAACATAAAGTTTTTTTTTAAATCAGGTCAGAGTAGACATGCAAACAACATCGATTAAAAGGTGATTCCGTACTACACAAAACATCCCGATTAGATTCGTTACTGCTGGGTGTTGTTTATCGTCATACCCAGGACGAATTCGGATGTGGAATTAATAAATTCTATCATCTTCAAATACCTCAAGTTTCTAATTGTTGTGTATCTTCGTCGCCAATTTGTTGTGAAGTATGTTATATATATATATATATATATATATATATATATATATATATATATATATATATATATGATAAAATAAAGATCATTTCTTGATCTCTGACGAAGCTTTTATAAAATTGAAACATGTTAGATTGTCAAATTCTAGCCTCAATGGCTACGTTCAATTTAATCCTTTAGACATTTCGGAAAGAGTTTGACGCCAAGCATTAAATCTATATCAGCGTGGAAATCTAACGAGGCTATTTCAAGATATGCACCTAATTCTTAGTCTAATGTTTTCGTTTTGTAACATCTTGTCGTTTGAGACTAAACTATCCATAACAGCACAGTTTGTTCTATGTTCAATTTTCATCATAGTCTATTCAAATTTTGTTTATAACTAATTAGTGTTATGGTGCCCTCCTGCGAGGAATGAACTCTTCCTCTGGATATATATAAATTACCTGCGTGACTTACATAGAGCAGTAAAAGAACAGTTACGGGCAGTCAAGGACAGCAGTTAACGAGAGTAGTTAACGACAGCTACTAGTCAGGCAGTGTTATAGTACCTTCGGACATGTATTTCTATATTATTCATGATTAACACTTTCTTTGAATATTTTGTTTCTTGTTATTCTAATACACTGTTTTGAACCTACCTTGTTCCGTGTCTTACTTCCGATACAAACCGGTCACTACAACTTTGCGGTGAAGATTCACCACACACTCCACAACAAATTGGCGACGAAGATCCCCAACAATTAGAAACTTGAGGTATTTGAAGATGTTAGTATTTATTAATTCTACATCCGAATTCGTCCTGGCTATGACGATAAACAGCACCCAGCAGTAACGCATCTAGTCGGGATATTTTGTGTAGTATGGAATCACCTTTTAATCGATGTTGTTCGCATGTCTACCCTGGCCTGAGGTGGTAGTGTTTTATTATGGTCCAAGATATGGGTAAGAAAAAAAAACTGGGTTAAAACACTATGAAAGTATAAAAACAGATTTTTATAGTAAGAATTCCAGCTATACAATAAAATATTATCAGCAACAGATTTGACTCTCGACATAAACCTCAATGAAATTTGATCTTACGAAGAATTCATATTTTGTTCATAAAAGTCTATTCTAAAAATCTTGTTGGCATTAAATAGCTCACGGAGGTTCAGTCAGTTAAGTGCCATACGTGATACACGCTTGGGCGATCCTGTCCCGAAAGAGACATGACTGACTGGGCAGAAGATTAACCCGCAGTAGGTTGCCATTGCTTTCTGCGGTAGACTGGTTGCCGACCAAGGCTATAAAACCCAATCTGTTCTGTTATTTAACCCATAAGTGGAAGGAATTGACGGATTAATACCTTTCCCAAGGGTATTTGCGTGTAAGTGAATGCAATGAATTCTGCTGAAATTCGAACTCGGCTCCCCGATTTCTCGTTCTGAGCCGATATCCAATGCACCACAACGCACATCCACTGAGGTTAGTATACCGTAAAACAAAATAAACCGTTTACATCCTAAACATTTAGACTAGATTCAAGGTATGTGCTATTTAAGTATTCATTCTCATTTCAGATAAGATTTACTATTCTGGAGTAACTGATCAATGTAATGAGGTTTTGAGTTAGTCGTAGCAATGCGAGGATAGCCGAGATTGGGATCTCTACTTGATCCCTGTTTCAGAAAACGTATGACCAGTTAACCGGATATCTATACGAGCGTGATTTGTTATATAGTGCTTACCTTCTTCTTTTATGTGCCATGTCATTTCAGGACGTAGGCGATCATAGCTTTCCACATCTCCCTGTCTCTGGTGGCTCTTAGCATGCTTTCTCCTGTTGCACCATGTAAACATCGTTCCTTCATCCATTGATCAGGTCCTTCATATATATTATCCGCTGCTTTCCCTTGTCACTTTTTCCCTCTATCTGGCCTGTTAGTAACAGGTTATCCAAGCCCTCCTTCCTCATTGCATGTCCCAGTTGTCTCCTCCTGATGCTCAATATTAATTTCCTTTTCGGTTCCATCCTTTCCAAAACCTCATCATTGCTCACATGCTCCGTCCATGATATCCGCAGCATCCTTCTGTAGAACCACATTTCAGCTGTGTCAAGTTTTTCCTTCATCCTCGTAAATATTGTTCAACATTCACTGCGTTATTGAAAAAGTGCCATGACATAGCAATCCAGTACTCTCCTCTTTGTTTCTAGTGAAATTGTCCTGTTTCTTAATACTTTACTCAACTTTTGGAGTGCTTCTTTCGCCATGCCAATTCGCCTTCGGATCTCAGTGTCGCACTTTCCCTCTTCTGTTAAAACACTTTCTAGGTATTTAAATTTCTGTACCTGCTTGGTTTTAGAGTCTCTCACCTGTAATTGGCATTTTGGGCTGCTCTTTTTGCTGATGACCATGCATTCGGTTTTTGCGTGGTTCTTTTGATTGTTCTCACAACTTTATTTAAATCGACTCTGTCTCTGACCTTCCTTATACACTGGTGTATCAATGTCAATGAATACAACGCATGGTAGACGAACAGAAGTTATATATATTTAACCCCCATCGACTGAGAGGAAACGAGAAATGTCAAAACAAACACACTCGGATGAAGCGTGGACACGTTTTCTAGGCTACAGACATGCAAAGGCCGGACGGTTTGCCTCTGTTTGCGCCCAGACAGATCGATAATCAATAAATAGTTATGGAAATCGATGCGTTATCTCCGATAGCAAAGGCTTGCATACGGCCTAATCCAACGCAGATTTCAAAGGAACCGGGATCTGTGCGCTTGTTAATCTAGACAGGAAACAGATATATCGATCTAGACCTAAAGGACCGAGGAAGAGACACATGGCCGGCGTATCGATTATTCCCTTAACCTTTCGTCAAATATGTTCATTTTTTTTTGTAAGTCCCAATCAAAAAATGCTACGAATATTATTATTATCATTCGATTATTCAAATTTGTTAGTGTTACGAATCGGCATTTGCATTAATTTTTCTCTTGGACCACTATATTGCTACCACATACAGTCTGGTACTCTTATTTTTTTTAATCATATCGCACCAAGCAAGACAATTTACTGCCACTGTTTTGCAGGGGGTTACATAGGAGTAAAGTTATGAGAAAGAGTGACAGGTTATTGGGGGTGTCAGGAAGTGAGTAAAAGAAGGATAAGAATACTGATGAGAGTGGAGTGGACGGAGAAAGGAATACGAGAAAGAGGATACAGGTTAGTGAGATAGGAGATGACTATTGCCTTTACATTTACATTCTTGGAGATTGTAGCTGTCGGGGAAGCAAGAATACGAAAGGGAATTCCACGGGCGGGAAGTACGAGAAAATTATTTACATTGTTTACATTGTTCAGACTGTTGTCCTCATCTTTCTTGTCATATTCACCTTCAATATCTCTCTACATTTCTTCGATGAGGTGTTACAATTATGTACACTATTTACATTGTTCGGATTGCTGTTTTCATCTCTTACGCCCCGACCATATGGCCCAGTGGAAAAAAAGCGTTTGTTGGATCCAGTGACATGATCCAAAGAGTTACGAGTTCAGTTCCCGTCCACAGCAGAAGTGAACAAAAAACTTAAAGAGTTGAGTTAAATCGTGATAACTGATACTGAGCAATCTGAAAGAGGCATGATTCATGGAACTAGAATAATCTTCCATAATGTACCTCAGTGAGATAAATAAAGTGTTCAATTCGAAATTTCAATCACCTGAAATATGTCGCGGCATACAACGGCCGAGACGCCCTGAATATGGAAACAAAGATGAGGACAACAATCCGAACAATGCAAATCGTGTAGATAATTTACCGAATAGCAAAAATAAATACTGTAAGAAGTTCAGGTAATTCTGAGAAAATCTGAAAACGCTCAGACCTAAAGGTTTTGATCAGAACAACAAATATGTTTACCGAATAGCAAAAATAAATACTGTAAGAAGTTCAGGTAATTCTGAGAAAATCTGAAAACGCTCAGACCTAAAGGTTTTGATCAGAACAACAAATATGTTTACCGAATAGCAAAAATAAATACTGTAAGAAGTTCAGGTAATTCTGAGAAAATCTGAAAAACGCTCAGACCTAAAGGTTTTGATCAGAACAACAAATATGTTTACCGAATAGCAAAAATAAATACTGTAAGAAGTTCAGGTAATTCTGAGAAAATCTGAAAAACGCTCAGACCTAAAGGTTTTGATCAGAACAACAAATATGTTTACCGAATAGCAAAAATAAATACTGTAAGAAGTTCAGGTAATTCTGAGAAAATCTGAAAAACGCTCAGACCTAAAGGTTTTGATCAGAACAACAAATATGTTTACCGAATAGCAAAAATAAATACTGTAAGAAGTTCAGGTAATTCTGAGAAAATCTGAAAAACGCTCAGACCTAAAGGTTTTGATCAGAACAACAAATATGTTTACCGAATAGCAAAAATAAATACTGTAAGAAGTTCAGGTAATTCTGAGAAAATCTGAAAACGCTCAGACCTAAAGGTTTTGATCAGAACAACAAATATGTTTACCGAATAGCAAAAATAAATACTGTAAGAAGTTCAGGTAATTCTGAGAAAATCTGAAAACGCTCAGACCTAAAGGTTTTGATCAGAACAACAAATATGTTTACCGAATAGCAAAAATAAATACTGTAAGAAGTTCAGGTAATTCTGAGAAAATCTGAAAAACGCTCAGACCTAAAGGTTTTGATCAGAACAACAAATATGTTTACCGAATAGCAAAAATAAATACCGTAAGAAGTTCAGGTAATTCTGAGAAAATCTGAAAAACGCTCAGACCTAAAGGTTTTGATCAGAACAACAAATATGTTTACCGAATAGCAAAAATAAATACTGTAAGAAGTTCAGGTAATTCTGAGAAAATCTGAAAACGCTCAGACCTAAAGGTTTTGATCAGAACAACAAATATGAATGATTGATTTGCTCCTTATGGGATATTTAATGCCGAAATATGATTTTCTTAGTAGTTTGGAAGCAATAAAAATATGATATATCTTATTTATTCTGCTTTCACAACTGAATACGTGGTAGATGATACTCAGCTTTTGTGATTATATATGGTTGTGTGGACATAATTACTAGAGGCGGTGATGTTTGTGTTTTAGGTTGTAGTTCTGTTGAAGTAATATTTTGGAATACAGTTTCATTTTTATCAGAAAATGTAGGATATTATATGGATTAAAAAGTTCTTTCATGTTGGTTGTTTGTTAGTGTTTTTGTATATAACCCTTTGACCTCAAGCAAGGTCGCACTGCGACTGGTGCTCAGTGGGCTACATACGAAGAAAATAAAAAAGCTATATAAGGGGAGAGTGAAAAGAAAGGGAAACCGGTTACAAGTGGTTTCAGATAATGGGTAAGAGAAAGATGGGAATACTGGTGTGAAGAGAGTTGCGTGAGAGTAAAAGTGAAAAGGGAAAAGAACAACATACAGGGGGTGTTGAGGAAAGGCTAAAAGAAAGATGGGTGTCAAGGGGATAAAAGATAGCAATTGACGTTCCATTTGAATTCTTGGACATTGTAGCTGTCAAGGAAGCAAGTATACGGAAGGGAGTTTCACAAGCAGGAAGTGCGAAAGAAGAAGCTGTAGAAGTGACGGCTGCATACGGATGTGCGTGAATTCGATACAATTTGCTTTGAATATTGCCACCATATCTGGTTTGGTGCTTCTACCATTTAGAGATTCATGTCAAAATCCAAAGAAGAAACTGTGATGTTATTGGTCCGGGTTTGACTTCTCGGCCTCAGTCACTTTCCCACCACCTTAACGTAGGTTTCCTGTGTGTTTTCTACAAATATTTTGATGCTAATCGTTCTGATGAACTTCACTCGCTGATACTTAGATTTTATGAATTTCAGCGCAGTACTAGATTAATGCCAGAGCCCCCATCATATTCCCGCTGAAATAGCTACATTTAACCGTAAGTTCTATGCTAACAGTTTCTTCTATCTCACTAGTCACTTGTCACTTGTGGAACTCTCTTCCGGCTTTTTGCTTCCCTGTCAAATTTGGTTCTTTAAAGAATTAAATATGATGTCAATCGTCATGACGACTGAGTTTAAGCATGAAAAGACTTTCGCTGCTGAGTGTTGATCTAAATGTTCACTTTTATATTTACAAGTGCTCTATCACTGATATTGAGCCCTTTGATTTTTAAATATATGTTTATGTTATATTTTCTCATATATATATATATATATATATATATATATATATATATATATATATAAGGAAAAGTGCAAGTGAGAAGCCGTGAAAGTTTTGTTTAAATTGTAGATTAATTGTTATTAGTATTAATATTATTTGCTTTTTGTATATTATAATAAATGTCAATAATGATATTTAATGTTTGTTTGTTTTTTTTATTTTACATGATATATGTTTACTTTGCTTACACGAAAAAAGCCATATGATAAAATTCTCAAAAATTAACTTATTGAACCAACGTAACGGAATAACTAATTTTTACCACTATAGAATTTTCTATACTCTTAAATATATCTGAAATTATTTCACTTTTATCTTAATATTCTTACTATCTTTTCGTAAATTTTATTTTGCAAAGGACATATGTTAAGGTTATGATATTTGCAGGAAATTGTTTTATAATCATTATCTATGGTAAGTTGGTTATAATTAATATCATAATGTTGTTTTAGAATTTTATTATCACAGCAAGATTATCAGTGCAGCTATAACAAAGTTTCAGTGTATTTTTATTAAAAATTTTGCTAAGGTGATTATCATTTTGAAAGTGTTTTTGAACGAGGTCAAGGAATTTATTGGTACTAACCATTTGGTTAAATGGTGGTGTGTACCAAATTCTTTTCCTGTTTCGAATATTTTATATTTTGATTAATTTGTTTATGATATCTAATATCATTGCATTTATAGCCACTGTTTTTTAGAGCTGTGTTGTAGCTATGACTATGTTGATAGAAATGTCTTCAGTTGAGGAATTATTGTTTATTCCATGTTCGACTGAATGTGATATATGTGCTATAATGATTTTTTTTTAATTGTATCACCCTGAGCAAGGCGGTAATGCCACTGATGTGCAGGGGGCTACGTAATAGTGAAAAGATTGGAAAAGAGAAAGCCGGAAACCACATCCTAAACAGGGAACAAGGGATGAGCCTCTTAACCTGTTCAATAGACGTGGGTGGAGTGTAAACTGGGCGATAGATAGATCTATCTACTCCAATTGAAAAAAAAAACGTGAGAAGATTGGAAAAGAGAAAGCCGCAAACTACATCCTAAACAGGGAACAAGAGATGAGCCTCTTAACCTGTTCAATAGACGTGGGTGGAGTGTAAACCGGGCGATAGATAGATCTATCTACTCCAATTGAAAAAAAAAAACAAAGTGAGAAGATTGGTAAAGAGAAAGCCGGAAACCACATCCTAAACAGGGAACAAGGGATGAGCCTCTTAACCTGTTCAATAGACGTGGGTGGAGTGTAAACCGGGCGATAGATAGATCTATCTACTCCAATTGAAAAAAAAAAAAACAAAGTGAGAAGATTGGTAAAGAGAAAGCCGGAAACCACATCCTAAACAGGGAACAAGGGATGAGCCTCTTAACCTGTTCAATAGACGTGGGTGGAGTGTAAACTGGGCGATAGATAGATCTATCTACTCCAACTGAAAAAAAAAACGTGAGAAGATTGGAAAAGAGAAAGCCGCAAACTACATCCTAAACAGGGAACAAGAGATGAGCCTCTTAACCTGTTCAATAGACGTGGGTGGAGTGTAAACCGGGCGATAGATAGATCTATCTACTCCAATTGAAAAAAAAAAAAAACAAAGTGAGAAGATTGGTAAAGAGAAAGCCGGAAACCACATCCTAAACAGGGAACAAGGGATAAGCCTCTTAACCTGTTCAATAGACGTGGGTGATTTGATTTAAGATGTATGTAGATAGGGTTAGCATTTCGTATTACATATGGTGAGTAAATACTGTGTAATAAAGTCAAGTGTAACATTTAGAAAGTCAACCTTTTGAGGTTCTTAGTTACTGTTACTTTAAGATGAAACTTCTTCAATATTCTATGCATGTATTTACGGATTCTGTCTACTTTCGAATTAGTGGACTTATGGATAAACATAACTATGCCATCGTCTTTATACAATCCGATAGCTCCTATATCAACATCACGATGTGCAATTAGATTGTACAAAATGAAAAGATCTACATGATCTGATGATTCTGCAGAATCCAGTGCTCGCATGCCAATGTCAAATGGGTCCTCGGAATAAGATTTTATCCACTGTTCGTTGTTAAGGATAAGGACAGATTGTTTTGAGTTTAAAATTATATTTCTTTCTACACTAGTGAGGTCCAAAATTCCGAAGTAAAAACAAAGGTAAACAAATCCTCCGAGATCGAGTGGTAATAAATCACTATGTAGAATTAGATAAATGAGCATAAACGTCTTGAAGAGACTTGAATCAGAATTAAAGTGCGGTTTCTCCCGTTTTCCATGTAAGGGGAATAATCCCAAACACTTGTTAAATTCTAAAATCAATAAGACCCCTATGGAAACTTGTTATGACCGCTATGGAACATCGTAATTAAATGAACATGCTTATTTAGACACACAAAATTTTTTTTTTTACTTATTTTAAAAATATAATGGGTGAAAAATTTTTGTGAAATTTTTAATTTTTTAATAGCGAATATAACCACCAATTCTTAACTAAAAAAATACAACAGTTCTTTAAAAGTTTTTTAAAATATTTTTAAAACTTTATGAATTATTATAATAATAAAAAAATGAAAACAATTCTTCTAAAATTTTATTAGTAATCGAAAAAAAAACTTTTTCTTCCGACTATAATGTCCTTAATTATTATTATCTTGTTTGTTGTTAATTTATTTAAATCAATTTAAATCAATTTTTAATCAATTTAAAGTCCTAGTGGTATCACTGCAATGGGTTTTAATTTTGTATATTATTCTTATCTTTTATGTTGTTTTTGTTTTTATTCTATTTTCTTTATTATATTTTATTATTGTTTCGTTTTTTTTATCACCTTAGTCTTCCTCTTCTTTCACTTCTCTCTCCTCTCTGCTTTCTTCTGTTTTCTCTTCAGTCTTTTCTCCTTCATCTTTTTCTCTTTCTTCTTGTTTAAAGTTTTGACATGTCTGGTTTTCTGTGGCAAAACGTTGAAACACTACTGTCTATGAATCTTACACACACAAGTTTTAAAAATATCAACCTTGAAACTTCTGAACATCGTTTCTTATGTCTTTGTCTATGGGTATATCAAATTTGATTAAAATCAAACCACTCCTTCTATAACCCGATGTTTTCGATTATCGATTTTCGATATTTATCGGGGGGGGGTGTACCTCGACACAAAACCTAGCTCAGAACACTCGCAGACGCTTATAGTAGAACTGTGTAAATTTTCAAGAAAATCGGTTTAGCTGTTTTGGAATCTATAGGTAACGGACACACACACACAGACACACACACACACACACAAAGTTCCATTTATAAATAAGTTTAGATATATATATATACTGAGTGAATAAGGAACGAAAAAAATTACAACGTCCAAAACATTAATTTAAAACAGTGCTCCATATATAATATATAGCTGTGAATATTTATTATAAGTCTTGTAAATTGTCCGTTATAATTTTGAAAAATGTAGGGTCTATAGGGAATATAGTTGATTAATGAAAGTGTCGGGAATTTTGTAGACAGATTCAAAATTAGAAGATGGTGTATAGGTTTTATAGCTGCATGGCTAGACTTTATTCGTTGTGTTTATTAGAAAGGAAGAGTAAGGAAGTGTAAAGTTTTCAAAATTCTTATTCCCTTATCGCTAACCCCCACCAACATCCCACACACAACACGTTAAATATAAGAAAAGAAGCTTTCCATTCCTTTCCACACCATCTGATGAGACATTGTAATTTCAATGTCGAAACAAAATGTACACTTTGTAGTGGATAAAAAAAATGTACATGTTCTAAAATATAATTGATAATATATATATATATATATATATATATATATATATATATATATATATATATTATGGACTCTCCCGTCGATTTCGACGTACGAGCGTCTAACACAATTAGACAACCATACAAAGAATTATTTAAAGTGGTGAAGGCTTGTGTAGCACCATCAACACTTTTTGGAACTGTTGATAACAAACAATCGGTGCAGACGTCTGCCACAGATTGCATGAACAACAGAACTCAGTTATTTAACCCATAACTGGAGGGAAGTGACGGATTAATACCTTTCCCAAGCGTACCAGTGCGTAAATGAATGCAAATTGTTCGACTGGAATTGAAACTCGGCTCACCGATTTCCCCCTCCGAGCCGACATCCACTGCACCACAACGCACATATTGTGATCCGCAGACAGATCTGTTTCGCTGTATCACAGCTCATCAATACGGTTAGACTCCGATTGCTTTTTAACCCAGGAATGAAACCCGAACGAATTGTCGTCAGTCAGCGATTGGAGGAATCAGGGAGTAACAGATAGATGAATTGTAGGATCGATTTCGAATTAAGTTCAATACACTCATTCACGTGCACATAACTTTATATATAAGTCTTGTCTAAAAAGTAAATGCGTACTGATAATTGTTCCTTTTGTGACAACACCTAGCAATGTGTAAAAAATATAAAAATATATATTATTTAATTTAGAGAATTTCCAGATCGTTTAACTACAATTCAAACATGCCACAGAACAAACACATTGAATTCCACAGGAAGCGACATGGACGTCGTTTGGATTATGAGAAGGCCGTTTGTCTCATATCATGTCAGACAAGGCCCAGAAACTTTGTGGACTGAAAACTGAAGTTTATCACAAGAAGCGACATGCTGAAGAAGTGCAGATGAAGAAAATAATTAAGATGCATAAACAGAAGAAGACCAAACAAAAGAATGATGGTGTTGTGACTGAGGGAGTCGTCCAAGCATACTTGTTAGAAAGAGAGGGCTAAAGTCGAGCTAAAGAGATCAAACAGATGAGAAAAGAGAAAGCTGGCAAATGGAATGTTCGTCTTCCAAAAGTGAAAGGTATGATTGAAACAGAAGTGTTCAAAGTAGTCAAATCTGGCAAAAGACAAAAGAAATCTTGGAAGCGAATGGTTACTGTTGTGGATCCGGGTGAGGAACCACACAAAATAAATGAACAACAAAACAGATATTTGAGATAGAAAAATAGGTTATATTGAACGTAAATATAAAAACTGGAATGCAGGTTAGTAATCCAGAAATACGATTAGCAAGGAATATATATATATATATATATATATATATATATATATATATACAAGTCTTAAGTAAAGCCGTATTGAAATAGTATATACGTGAAATATTATTCTGGCTGAGTGGAGCTCAGAAGTCAGTCAGTTAAGTGCCATACGTGAAACACGCTTAGGCGATCATGTCTCGAAAGAGATATGACTGACTGGGCAGAAGATTATCCGGCAGTTGGTTGCCATTGCTTTCTCCGGTAGACTGGTTGCCAGCCAAGGCTATAGAACCCAATCTGTCCTGTTATTTAACCCATAACTGTAGGGAAGAGACGGATTAATACCTTTCCCAGGGGTATTTGCGCGTAAGTGAATGCGATGAATTCAACTGGAATTCCAACTCGGCTTCCCGATTTCTCGTTCCGAGCCGATATCCACTGCACCACAAATGCCTAATGACGCGGTATTTTCTGTGTAACTTCGGTATTGTTCGGTAATTTACAGATCAGTCCCAAAGTCTCTCACGGATCTCTACGGTTCTTACTACGGCAGGAATATAGGTATACTCAAGTCGAGTCCATTATCATAGAAAAAGGGGAGGTCCCACAACAGTTACCAAAGTTACATTTGTTGATGATGGATTTAAATATATATATCGTTAATTATGACAGACAAAAAGTTTTAATTAGTGTTTAGTTTATTTTTTCAATTCTTTTTTGACCTTTGGTGTGAGAAAGTGAGTGCAAAATTTGTCCATATTTTCCATTCTCTCAAATGTTTTCAATCATTTCTTTAGCTATTTCTAAGTGTAGATTTTAGTTTTAAATAACACCTAAAAGTTTGATAAACCTAAAAACAAGTCAATATACTAATATGCATCAAGAAGTTTTGGACCTAGTTTTTTGTTAAATTTGTGAATTAGATTGGTTGATTTGACGATACGTCTGCCGTTGATGGTTTATTTCATGTATACATTAAATATATTAACTATCGTCCGGTTCGTTACTCTACCCTGACCCTGTCAGAAGGAATAAAGGTTTATTCTTTATTTCATGTTTCAGATTAGGTAAATGGCTAGTGAATTTTAATGCTTCCAAAACGGAGCTGCTCTTTTTTAACCACCATAGAGAAACTTCCTACATTCGATCAGTATGGATCACGTTAGTCTTTCAGAAAACTAAATATTGCGCCTCTTTAGCATCACTCTGTCAATTAGAATGACTACATCAAATCATTAATTACATTTACCGCTATGTGGGGTGTTTTTTGCGTAAGAATCCATCTTGCACATTTATAAATCTACCATTCGTCCATACATTGAATACTGTTGCCATATCCGGTCGGGTGTTTCTATTATTCATGCAGGGGTTCTCGACAAAATCCAAAAGAGGACCTGCAACGTATTCGATCGCAATTTAGCAGCTTCAGTCTCTTTCTCACCAACTCTTCCATTTTAAAATTTCTTCCCTAATAGCTACAATCTTTAAATTTTAAATGCAACATCAAAAGCCATCTCTTGTCAGTTAGTCAGTTAAGTGCCACACGTGATACATGCTTTCGGCAATCATGTCTCGAAAGAGACATGACTGACTGGGCAGAAGATTATCCCGCAGTAGGTTGTCATTGCTTTCTGCAGTAGACTAGTTGCCAGCTAATGCTATAGAACCCAATCTGTCCTGCTATTTAACCGACAACTGTAGGGAAGAAACGGATTAATACCTTTCTAGAGGGTATTTGTGCGTAAGTGAACGCAAGTAATTCAACTGGAATTCGAACTCGGCACCCCGATTTTTCGTCCCGAGTCGATATCAACTGTACCACCTTGCTAAATCCTATCCAGATCTTATCCTTTCTTAGGCATCTGCCTTACCTTGTTTTTTTTTTTTGTTTTTTTTTTTTATCTCACTGTAACCCCCTGTGGCGGCCCTGCCTTGCTTGTGGTGAAATGATTACAAAAAAAGAAAAAGATTGCCTGTTTCTTTTGAAGTTTTCTTCAACGCTGTATTTCTAACGTCTCCACTTAAAATCTAAAAATTTTATTTAATATTCATTTATTTTTCCAGGTGGCAACCATCAAGGAACAAACCGAAAATTGTAATGAAGCACAGAGTTGTACCATTGGATAGAAATATACGTACGTTGGAATTCATTCTCATAAACCTTTTGAGAGATTGACAGCAGTAAAAAAATCGATTTAAATATATTTTCTTATAAAAACTAATCCAATTTCATTAAATTTATATTAATAGAAACAAACAGTAAGAAATATTTTTATAAACAATGAAATTTATCTAATATAGAAAGATGGGAAGCCTCGTGTTTCGAATTATCTTTGTTTTTATCTATAAGTATTTTTTGTCGATAAAGACCAATATAAATTTAAAAGCCTGATACAAAACTTATTTCCAAAATCTACGTACATTCAACTTTTTACTGAAACTTAATCAAATTTTCTTCGATGACTGAATTTATTTATTAAAAGGTTTCCTTGTCAAAACAAAATTCGTCGAAATATTTTTCATCTCTTTAAATTCCCGCCTATTATGAAATGTCTGAATGCAAGTTCTTATGAATAAGATTTTTCTATCCTGAATGAATATCAACTTTCTGGAGAAAAATAAAACCTGATGCCGACAATATACCCTGCATCTGCTATTTTAAATCTAAATTTCTAAGTAAAATATTTTGTTTTAAATATTTTACTGTAGCTTGTTAAATTATCGTCTGCTAGCTAATACACTTCTTATTTTTTGTTTTGTTTTTTGACATATCATCTAATAAAAAGCTCACGCGCTACTCAAGGTTATGATGAACAAGTAATGAAAAATTTTATATGTATATATATATATATATATATTATTTGCATATATATATATATATATATATATATAGAGAGAGAGAGAGAGAGAGAGTTAGGGAGAGAGAAACAACAGCAAGGGAGCATCGGCTCAATTCTCTTTACTACTAGTTATTAAACTTTACTACCAGCTATGAAAGCTCTTGTCGTCTGCTTGCTCTTTAACAGTGCCTTATTTTTTTTTGCAATAATAGTGTCGTCGTTTAATGAAGAATATATATATATATATATATATATATATATATATATATATATATATATATATGTTTAAATGAAAATAATTTTCACAGTAATCATATATATATATATATATATATATATATTTATATATATAAATGAAAATAATTTTCACAGGAATGATCTAACATTGCCTGTTGACTAAATAGAGATCTCGAAACATTAAAAAGTTCCATCTGGCAATATAATTTTTAATAAAAACAAATTTAATTAATTATATTATGCTTTACAATATTTATTGTATTGACCACTTTTATATAAGAAAAGTAAATGCCGGAAAATTCGGAATTGTAAATCTGTTGCCTCTCTTCGCCTGGATTTATATATATATATAATATTTTTTAAACATGTCAATTTAAATAAATTGCAAACATTATATTTGCTTATTTTTAATAAAATCCTTTCATATTCACGGATAATGTTTCGCGTATTACAAACAAAAGATGTCAGAAATGAGCTGTAACGTTGAAAGATATTAATTTGATTAATTCCGCACAGTACCCAAGTACTTTCAACCTTTTTCCGAGATCATCTTCAGGGGTGTGAGTTATGGTAACAAATGTAACCGGAAAACTGTGTTGCTAAAAATTACTGTACATTTTTCTGCTTCAAATCTAATTTAAAATCTAATTAAAAATATAATTTAAAATTTTATATATAATATTTTGTCGTCATGTTTTAAGGCAGAGATGCATTCGTAATCTAATTATTCCTATTAAAGTAAATTATTCTTTTATATTAAGGATAATATTAACCGTTTCTCTACAAGTAAACATTTCGCATTCAATGATCCAAAAGCCAGTACTGTTTCTGGTTGAAATTTAGAAAAAAACAGATTTTTAGAAGAACAGGTTTTTGAAGTCCCCTAGCTTTTATCGGTCTTCCCTGTACTGAAGGAAGTTTCTTCCTAATCTTTTATTTAAATTTCTGTAGAATATTAACTTCTTGACTCTATCATTATTTTCTCTTTAAGTTACATATGCAATCCATTTTAATAGTTGCCGCTGTAAGTAGTCCTCAAGTGATATGATTTCTGTTCGTTGGTATAGTTCTTTGTGACTCTATAGCGCTATAGTCCACAATATTCAAAGAAGGGTAGTCTTTGCGAAATCTCTCAGATTTCATGCTTTCAAACCCATTTTTAGACATTGATATAAGAAAGCAGTTTAAATATTTCTGAAAAATCTGGCGCCATGCATAACATTCACATGAAAGTCTTGATTTGACAAGGCTATTTAAGAACAGGATTCAAGTGTTCAGGTTAAAAAACCCACATTAAATAAAATATCAATTACCACAATAATGGAATTTTTAAGTGAATAAGATATATTTAATCTGCGCATATATCTAAAATAATAATATTAGCAATAAAAATCAATTGACCTTTTCACTACCAGAAGATGCCTTCATCGACAGAAACCGCGCAGAAATGGTTATTGTTTTGTAATCTATCTATCTATCTATCTATCTATCTATCTATCTATCTATCTATCTATCTATCTGTGTGTGTGTGTGTGTGTGTGTGTGTGTGTGTGTGTATTACAAGAAAATGGAAGAACTCATAGATTAAAACCCACTGTTAAAGCATTTACTTTTATAAAGAGTGTTCGATACAGAGTAGAGCTTAATATTGTAATTTTATTATTACAATAGTTTATGAAGTCATAATATCACGACACAAAATTTTTCATGTTTCAGAACAATACTGTTCTTCTTCAAGTGATATGTTAAAAAAATCTTTTCATTTTTGTGTGGTGATATTATGATTTTATAAACCATTGTCATACTCTTCAATAATGAATTGCGTCCTTTCGGTGACTGGCGTGTGTATACACTGCTTATATACTACACGTTAAAATTTCCTTTCTTTCATTCCATGCGCCTATGGCTTAGGGAGTAGCTACTCCGACTGACACCAAATCAGAAGCAAGTGAATGTGCCTAGCCACACTGATGAGCTGTGATACAGTGAACACGCTTGTATGTGGATGACTAAATCCTTATGCCATCAAAGATGAGGACACATGGGTCAGTGGATAAAAAACGTTTGTTGGATGCAGTGACTTGACCCAAAGTGTTATGAGTTCAATATCTGGCTACAAAAATCTAAGACATGTGGAAAGGGAATAACTCATCAAACAAGAACAATCTACCCCCAGGGATCGAAATAAAAATTCAGTTCAAACTCCTAACAATCTGAAGAAGGTCGGAGCGTAAAACGATCGAAACGTCGTGAATATAGCAACAAAGATGTGGGCAATAGCCCGAAAATGTGAATAATGTAAATAATTACAATTCCTCATCTCATATATGTATATGTATCAGAAAGAGTTTTTTTTTCTCATAATTCGTAAAAAGAAATTTAATTTAGATATCCGAAATGTCACTCCTACGGCATTGAATTTGACTGGTAATTTCTCTTTAAAAATTATTTTAAAGTCGTAGTACGGAGTCAGAAATTTATTAGTTTTTCTTTGTGATGATAAACACAAACTCTTGACACGATAAACAAAGTCTAAAGAATATATAAAATAGAACAAACACGGGGAGAAAACACGTCTTTCTTCCCGCACGAAACCTTTCAACAACGTCCCAATTTAATAAGCTAAGAAAGAGTCTAGTTGAATCGAATTAACTTCCAAATATTCCACTTAATGGAATGTAAAAGAAAACACTTATTCAGTCAGTCTTCTCTCTCATGTCACCCCTCTCTGCGATGTTGTTTCTCTAATTTGAAGACTCGATGACGGCTGACCTCTCATGAGACGAAATAATCGAATTGGGCAGCTTTGCTGTTGATTTTCAAACTGTTTGGCGGAGAACTTCCTCCGGAAAACAACTCGAGATGGGAGCACAATGACAGCCACATGCACGAAATCACGCTCTCACACTTTTTTTTCACGTTAAAATTTACTCAGTAAATGGCTCCAGAACCACTCAAGTTAGGGAGATACAGATAGGAAGATGACGATAAAGAATGAGGAGCTTTATATAAATGCAAGGGAAAGTGGTGACGAGGATAAGGTGTAAAAATGGCGACTGGTTCTTTTTTAATCGTTTCACCGCAATCAAGGCGCTAAAACGACTACAAGATTAAGGGTTTAAAATGAAAAAGAATAAGAAGTTTTTTCGAAGGAAGGATGGAGGAAAGAACAATAAAGAAACACGTTTCAGGAAGACGAAAGATGTCAATTGACGTTTCATTTAAATTTTTGAACATTGTATTTATAATGGAAGCAAAAAATCGTTAGGGATTTCCACAGCTGAGAAGTACAAGAAAAATTGGTTAATCTAGTCAGTCAGTCAGTTAAGTGCCATACCTGATACACGATTTGGGTGATCATGTCTCGAAAGAGACATGACTGACTGGGCAGAAGATTATCCCGCAGTAGGTTGCTATTACTTTATGCGGCAGACTGGTTGCCCCACCTAGGCTATAGAACCCAGTCTGTCCTATTATTTAACCCATAACTGGAGGAAAGAGACGGATTAAACCTTTCCCAAGGGTATTTGCACGTAAGTAAATACAAGGAATTCAACTGAAATTCGAACTCGTTTCCTTGATTTCTTGTTCCAAGCCGATATCCACTTTGTAGCGCAATTAACTTCACGTCATCAAGGCATTAAGGAAAAAGATCATCAGAACAGTTGCCATGAAAATATTTGTAGAAAAGACAGACGAAATTGTAGAGCTCAAGATTGAAGTTTTCAGGGAAGCAATCACGCGGGGTTTTGTTCTACAATATGACATTTTTTTGTGAACAATTTAAGCTTTTTTTTGTTTTTTACACCGAGAACGCAAAGAAAATTCGATTCCGTAGTAGGTGGAAGCCATGTCATAGATGCAGAAGTCAGAATTTCTTTATGAACTGTCAGTTATGTGGCATACGTGATACACGCTTCGGTGATCATGTCTCGAATGAGACATGACTGATTGGGTAGAATATTATCCCGCAGTAGGTTGCTATTATTTTATGCGGTAGACTGCCAGCCAATGCTATAGAACCTAATCTGTCCTGTTATTTAATCCATAACTGAAGGGAAAAGAGACGGATTAATAACTTCCCCATGGATTTTTGGTACTGCAAAATCTGTGTGCAGTTTTGACTACGGAAAGATTTGGCTAAGACTGTATTTTTGTGGAAGGTAATTTTGCTACCAGAGCGCAACCTCTGTTAGCTTTTACTAATTTTTCAATGTATTGATACATTTTGGTCCAGTATACATTGCTTCCCATGATAATTTCTCGGATGTTTACTATGAAATTCACTCAATATTTGCTTTTGTTATTTGCTAGAAATTACATCTCTTTCTGCGAACATCAATACTCCGTTACATAACCAGGAAGTGTTCAAGTCCGGACTGTGTTCTTTTTTACTTTCTTTTAGTTGGTTTTTTTTTAATTATTTATTTACGTAATAAATATGTCTTGCTGTGCTTTTTCACTTAATTTATTTCATAGTAATTGGTAATTCACGGACTACATTGCGTAATATATATTTTTAATTTCTATTTCCCTTTTTAAATGTTGCCTAGACAGTGTCTTTAAACGGTTCAGTAGTTTTGGTATCAATATTGATAACCCATCCGCATGTTTGAATTTTTGGGATAGTAGGTGTTCTATCGTAAAATCATAATTTAATAATCCAGTGGCGTAATGTATTCGCTGTATGCGTATTAATTACTTTTTTCGAACCATAAACTGATAATAGACGTCTGTGATCTGTCTGCAACCGAAAATTTTTCCGTATATGAATTTGTGATTTTTTTTTTTTGTTGCTAAAAATGTAATTGCTAATGCTTCTTTTTTATCTGGCTGTAGATTTTTGTTTCTGCTGGTAGTAGCATGTGCGACGGCTTTCATATAGCTGTCATCATAGTTATGTAAAATTACTGCTTCTATACCAAAATCACTAACATCTGAAGCCATTACGATTTCTGCTTTTAGATCATAGTGCACTAATGATAAATCTGATGTTATTTTTTAAAACGCCTTTCGACACTTGTCAGTTCCGTTCCACTTGACGCTTTTTTAAGCAAATTGTTCAGTGAAGCACTCAAATTCTGCAGATTATGAACATGAATTTGATAATAGTTTGCTAGTCCCATTAATGCTTGGAAACTACTAACGTTTGTTGGAGAAAGCATATTCTTAATTGTATTTGCCATCCAGGGATCTGGTTTACGACCATTTTTTGATGATTCTTGCTAGGTACTTAATTTTGGACAAAAAGAATTCGCATTTTCCCTAACTGAGTTTCGAATCGTACTCTCGTAATTTTTAAAATCTGTTTTCAAATGCCTGATATGTGGTTCGTTAGATACACTTTTAATTAAGATATCATCTAGATAAGCAACTGAAAAATCACCATTTGCAAGCATAATATCCACAGCTTGTTGGAATATAGCTGGAGCCACCTTTATACCAACAAATTAAGTTGTGCGCATTTATAGTTGTTAACTCTTAACATTCATGTTTAACCTATATTTGTAAATACATTTCAGACAGATCACGCTTTTAAATCTTTTTTTCCTATCTCTCTTGTGGAACTCTCTTCCATTTCCATGCATTCAACCAAACTTTACCTTACAAAAATTTAATTGCAATGTCAGTTGGTATATACTGTCTTCTTAATTAGTCTTACTTTGTTCCCACACATTAATAACGTTTATCTTACTAAATTTTCACACACAGTAACTTCCTTGTGTCTCAATGGCTTTATTGCGTTATTTGGGGTAAAACTGATTAAAAAGAGAAAAGAAGTTGAATAGATCACATCGTATTCTTTAATAATTTTTATTGCATAAAACACCATATATATATATATATATATATATATATATTTTTTTTTTTTAATTCAGATACTTCAATCCAAGGGAAAAAATCAGGAAGGTAAATTCCAAAAACCCGATCCTAATTAATATTAAAAATTCTATTTTAATATTAAAAAATTATACAGGAAGAGAGCTCCATGTAATAAAATATTACAGAGCAAATATAAATTAAAATAGGATTAATTCAATGATGTTGAATGGCCATTTCGATATGAAGATCCCCACGGGGGATAACACATCACCTCAGCAACAGAAAAATCCTTTCAGAAACTGGAGAAAATTTTTCTGTTGCTGAGGTGATGTGTTATGCCCCGTGGGGATCTTCATATCGAAATGGCCATTCAACATCATTGAATTAATCCTTTTTTAATATATATATATATATATATATATATATAATATGTATTCTTAATTTATATTTTTATCTTATCTTATTTTACCTTATTTTATTCTATTTAAAATTTTAAAATTTTAATGTTTTATCTGCATGTACACTCCCGGCCGTAATTATTAGGCCACCCGGTTTATTTTTGGGGAGAAATGATGTATTTCGTACTTTTTTTTAGTATTTATTGCCAAATAAAAATAGAATGTTTTTTTTTTGTTATTATCATTTTGAAAGATTTTACAAGGCAAAGAAGCAAAAGATGAACTCGTCCGAATCACCCTAAATTTTCTTCATTATTTCTTTAACGAAACTGCAATATTGGTAATTTTTTAATATCTGTAAATTAATTTGATGCACATGTTATTGTACAATATTAACAAAAGAACCATTCTATTTTTATTTACAATTATTCATTTGGCAATAAATATTAAAATAGTATGATATACATCATTTTTTTAAATATTGGGGTGGCCTCATAAGTATGGCCGGTAGTGTAATATTTGAATATTTAAATTTTTACGTTTCATAACTTACACCCCGTTGATTTCTTTTCCCTGCATTTTTATATTTTTAATATTTTGTATTTTTTATTTTAATTCTAAGTTTTACATTCAAATTTTAAATTTTTATCTACATGTAACCTTAGAATATTTAAATTTTTAATATTGTTATTAAAAAACAGTAAGTTAATTTTATAAGATTGACTTCACAAGAACATCGAATGAATATAAATTCAGGTCTAATAAACTGTTAGTTTAAAATATGCACTTGATAATTGCATAACAGGAAACTCCGAGTCGTGCCATAGATGTAGAATAATATATATATATATATATATATATATATATATATATATATATATAAATTTATTAAAAAATTTCGAAATTTCATTTCGTTGTATGGCCATTTCAGCAAGAAACATCTCGCTTCATCAGCAACTTTTTGTCTTCGACCGTTGCTGATGAAGCGATATTTTTCTCACTGAAATGGCCATCCAACGAAATTAAATTTCGAAATTTTCGAATTACTTTATATATTTCGCTCTGTAAATGGATAATACTAGCCCTCCACCTTGATCAATTTTGATATTAATAAAATTGATATTAATAGGATCGGGTTTGGAAATTTTACCTATTTGCTTATCCTTTTTGGATTTAATATAGAAAATACAGACGCACACAGACACACACACGCACACACACACACACACACACGCATATATATATATATATATATATATAAGGATACGAGAGAGAGAGAGAGAGAGACAGACAGACAGACAGACAGACAGACAGACAGATAGACAGAGTTGGAAAATAAGTCTCTTGACACATCGGACGCCAATGATTTCAAATTCTAATTTAAATTTAAGCTTCCTCGTACCTTCATCGTTTTCTCAATGTAGAACTGTAATCGGCGGTTGTTGTATTCTATTGTCTTTTATTATAACAATAGAAAACTTACTTCGTTTGAAGTAGAAATGTATAACATGGGGTTTTTCTGTTTTGTCATTCAATTACTCATTAATATATGTTTGTGTTTGTTTGTTGGTGTCTGTGTCTGCGAGGGCTCGCGCGTGGAGAAATAGTTGGAGAAACCTAGAGAGATAGGTATATACGTTTACAGACTTGTATTTATCATTACATTTATTGTTTGCAATATTTTCCTTCTTCCTCTACCTTTTATTGCCTTCTTTCTTTCTTACGCCATCTTTTTCTAGCGCCAGCCTCTCCTTCTCTCCCGCTGTTTTACTACGACCGCTGAGTGCTACTAGCGAAACCTTGATTTTCAATCTCGACCCGAAGCGATCGTTTGACTGCGTAAATTCAGGAAACCATAAATCATTGAGTAAGTAAGCATCACATCACGTGGTCGTACATCACTTCTTATTGAATGGATGTCATATTGAAAGACTTGCGGTTCCAACTTATTATCTCCGGCGTCGACCCTTGCGACTCGTTCTAACACACACAGGTATTTCTAAATAAATTACAGTGTATCTTCTGCAATTTTAAGAAAAGCCATTATTAGTTTATGAGTTATTAGAACTTCTGATCGCACTCTTTTTGTTATTAAGATATATTCTGTAATTGTGTGACGAGCCATAATCATTTGAGGAATTGTTCTTACTGTTGATCTCAATACATTTTGGCTAAATATACCTTCTGTAATATGAATTTAAGACGTTATAGTTTCGCATATTCCAAATGTTGACCTTATTACTTTTGGTCTAGATATCTTTTATTAGAGGGATGAGTCATTATCCTTCCAACTGATTTATAACAGTTAACATATCTTTGGCAAGATTTATAACAGTTAAGGTATCCATGGTAGATTTCAGATAATTCATTATTTTTCTAACGCTTGCTTTGTCTGGCGATTTCAGTCTATATTGGTTAAGATATCTTTGGTAAATTTAAAATCAGGCCTTATATTTCCAAGACATGTTCTGACTACCATGTTGGATAAGGATAAAATCTGCAATACAGTACTATGGTCATTGCACTCGATTTTACTCTATATCTAAGTACCCCGTGTTTAGGAGTGGACTAAGATTTCTCCGGGATCGCAGAAAATTAAATAAAAGTAAAATATGTTAAATTTATTATTATTTTCTATATGTTCCCATCAAATTCTCATATATATATATATATATATACTCTGCTTAATTTTCTATAGTTTTGTAGGGAGATCAGGGAGATGTACCTGTCCTTTTACAAAGCCTCATAAAAAAATTTCCAGATTGTCAAGACAGGTGAATGTGGTGGGCATTACAACAGCACATTATCATTACCAGTAACACCACAGATTCATCTTTTTAGTAAGTTCTCATTGTCTCTACACTGAGACCCTGGCGAATGCTACGCAGTACATGCTACAGCTTGCTTAGCAGGAGCTGGACGACCGACTTGACGTTTGTCGCGTCACATATGGTGCGCATATTGAGCATCTGTGAAGCATTGTGAAATAAGTTATATAATCTAAACCTGTATGAATACATTATTTGATTTTGATATATAAATCTGGTATTGCTTAACATGAGGCCTATTTAATTTCGTTTTTGCTAGGACATATAATTACCCAGATATTCACATTTTAAATGATGTCAGTTTTTTGGGACACCCTGTAAGCTAAGCACACTCCCACACCCACCCAAACACACACATACTCTCAAACACATCAGTAAAAGAGGTGCAGTGCTTAATGCACAATCAAATCAAAATAACGAAATATGGAGAGCTAACAATTGACTCCTCAGACAAGAAATAAATAATTTATTGACTGAGGTGAACGGTGTGCTCGAAACCTAGGTAGCAATTAAGTGGTGTGTTTTCCGTTCTATCACACACACACACACACACACACACACACACACACACACATATATATATATATATATATATAATGTGTATATGTTCGTAGGCATAATACACTTATATATATATATATGTTTATTATACTTCACTAATTGCACAATATAATTTTCACGCGTAATTTTTTAATTTTTTGTAATTTTTGTAAATATATCTGTTATAATGAGTTGTCATTCTTATTTTAATTTTTGCTTAAATTGATTCATCAACAACAATTCATCCATCACATGCTGTAGATAAATATTAAATATACTGTAATTTAGATGCCAATTTATTCATTGCACGTTGTATGGGTATATATATATATATATATATATATATATATATATATATATATATAGTCATCCGCAGACAGATCTGTTTCGCTGTATTACAGCTCATCAGTACGGCTTAGACTCCGTTCGCTTCCTAACCCAGGATTGAAACCCGACCGAATCGGCGTCAGTCCACGAACGTCCGGCAGAAGAAGACAGGCTTCTATAGCTATATATATATATATATATATATATATATATATATATATATATATATATATATATAACATTTCGAGAAAAAATAATGGCCTATGATACTGAGGAGCAAAACCAAATTAAAGTAACCTCCAATTTAACTAAATTACAGGATAACATCGCCATACAAGAGGACTGAGAACTGCACAAAAAATATACGGAAATAGACATCACACTACTAACAAAAATAAAAGACACATGTCCTAAAGAAACACAAAAATTCTTATCAGAATTACGAGAATCTAAATGCAAGGAAGAAGAAGAGAAATCCCGGAAAATTATAGAAAAGAATATAACAAGGATAAAAACACTACTAAATCAAGAGGAATCGGACAATAAGAAAAAAAATACACTAAGCAAGTCCTTAATAAGAAACAAAACCCTGAACAAAACACATACCCAGGAAATAAAAAAAAAACGGAAGTAAGCATTTCAGAGCATACTACCACACACAAACACATCAGGTATACTAACAAAATCATACCGAACTACTTACTAACGGACCCACACAACAAACAGCTATTTCATAATTTGAGTTTTAATATTCACGCCCCTATACATCCACCTACGAAATACACTCACCAAGAAGTACCAGGCCACTCACCAACGAACACATGTAACGGGCCACTATTTCATAACACAAACAGACACAACTAAAAACACGACACAAAATTTGGACGACACTACTACCGCAAATTCCGCTATCTAAATATACTCAACCACCTAAGATCACCCAGATATAGCAACAACACATTTTCCACCCAAACACCTACCACCCTTAAATTTAAAAACATATAGAAGCACCTCATTAACTAGAAAACATTTTAGAACACCCGATCCGAAAGAAAAGATCAATTTAAAATATACAAAACCCATTATTATTAATCTTTCCTCATATCCTTTGAAAGAAGAGGAAATAAACCTTCTAAAACTAGGTCTAAATTTCTGTCCCACCCCAAAAAGTAACATTACACACCTAAAAAAAGACCTTAGAGGATTTGAACGGAAATTTAGACTTATAAAAGCATTACACAACAACAACAATACTACCGATAACTCAGTAGTAAAAAGCAAATCTAAATATTTCCCAAATAAGAAAAACAGTTTATAGAAATGAACATATTCTTTGAAAAAATCTTGGACAAAGACTTTCAAAACAATCACAACCCACATAACAATCTTTCACACAAGCAAAAACTAGCATTAGAAAACATCCGTGAGAACAATGGCATAATAATAATAATAATTAAGAAAGCAGACAAAGGCAGTGCTGTAGTAATTATGGATAAAACTTACTACTAAACAACTATTCACGACATAGTAGGAGCTGAAAATAACTACAGATTAATCAGCCATAATATAGATAAAAATATCACTTCAAAATTAAATAAAAAATCTGTCTTATACATAGTAGAATACTAACGAAAAGATTTTTCTTACAGATTTTGTTTAAAAAAAAAACAACAGTTATTACGGACTCTCAAAGATACACAAATCAAACACAATTAAAGCAGCTATCTAGAAGCACAAATCAGAATATATTCACACCCCAAACGTTAGTGATTTTAAATTCAGACTAATTGTAGCAGGGTCAGCCTGCCTAACAAGCAGACTGATTAACTTAATAGATATAATGTTGCAACCGAGAGAAATAAAAAGCTACATCAAAGACAGCATGCGTTTCCTAAGCTTCATACCACAAAAAGTAAACACAGGAACAGTCATAGTAACTTTTGATGTGAACTGAATGTACATATGTAATAATTTTAATATTCATGCCCCTATACATCCAAGAACGAGGTAAACAGGCCATTACATTTTGGATTGAAAATCACCCAAAATACTTCAATCCAATTTAACAACCAAAATTGTGTTCAGACAACCGGTACCGCAATAGAAACAAAAATGGCACCGGCATATACAATATTCACACTAGCATATCTTTAAGAAAGACTATACGACCAATTAGGACATAAATATGAGTAAGACATAAAAACAGAACTCACTAAATCATGGTTGGTTGGTTGTTTTGTTTTTATGGCATATCAACCTCGGCGGGTTATTTATTGCCAACTAAGCTTCTATTTATTTATTGCTGGTAATACCCTTTTTTCTTTCAACAATTATTATTGCTTTTATATAAGTTTTGTGTCTAGTAATACTTTTTTCTTTTCAAGTATCAAGATTCATTGGGATTTGTTTTTAAGGGCAGGGTCCCCAAGTCCTACCCTGTTGTTTAACCCATAACTGAAGGGAAGGGACGGATTAATACCTTTCCCAAGGGTACCAGTACTTAAGTGAATGCAGGGCATTCAACTGGAATTCGAACTCGGCTCACCGATTTCTCTTTCCGAGCCGATATCCACTGCACCACAACGCACATCCGTCACTATACGCTTACAGCACCTGGTATTCCCAAGCGGTCACCCATCTAAGTACTGACTAGTTGCTTAACTTCGGTGATCGAGCGAGAACCGGTGTATTCAACGTGATATGGCCGTAAACCACTAAATCATGGAGAGACATAAATAAACTACAGAATTTACTACAAAACTTGCTCCCAAAAATTAAGCTAAGAATATAGCTACAATAAATTGCCATTCCTAGAGATACCCATAAAAACAAAAACAATTACATCATCACAGACGTTTACCATAAACTAATAGACACCCAACAATACCTTTATTTCAAGAGTCACCAGCCTAGAAGTTGTTTAAAATCCATCCCTTACTCCCTAGCACAACGAATTTGCACAATAGAGGCTGACGAAACCCTTCGTAAAATAAACCTGGAAAAACTACGAAAAACACACACTACAAATAAGTGGATACCTCACTTCAATAATAAACAAGGGTTCCCAACTTGCAGAAAAAATACCATTACAATCTCTCCGGAATTAGAAAAACATGAAAAAGAAAACATTCTAGCATACGTCTCCACACACAACAAAATCCAGTATTATTTACAAAGATAAAAAGTCACATAGAATTAGTAAAAATCTTTGCTCATCACTCCTCTTTCAGTTCTACTCTTGATTTATAAGGAGTATTTTGTTCGACTTTTCCTCTTAGAAGTGAGTCGCTACTGTCAGTCAGTCAGTTAAGTGCCATGCGCGATACACGCTTGGGCGATCATGTCTCGAAAGAGACATGACTGACTGGGCAGAAGATTATTCCGCAGTAGGTTGCCATTGCTTTCCGCGGTAGACTGGTTGCCGACCAAGGCTATAGAACCCAATCTGTCCTATTATCTAACCCATAACTGGAAGGAAGAGACGGATTAATACCTTTCCCAAGGGTATTTGCGCGTAAGTGAATACAATGGATTCAACTGGAATTCGAACTCGCTTCCCCGATTTCTCGTTCCGAGCCGATATCCACTGCGCCACAACGCACATCCTGTATGATATTCAGATAACTCTGTTCTGACCATTATCATCTATAATTTCAATTATCATAAAGCATGTTAACTAAACGGTATCCCTGCGTTTTTATTTTAAAAATGTGCCTCTGTATTGGTTTATTTTATATTCATACTCTACAATAGATGTCTTGAAGCTATCTGTCATTTGGAAATCTTCGGTTTCAATTTTCAAGAAATCTGGAGAATCCCCTGATCCTTCTAACTATCGTTTTATTAGACTTTTGGCAAAATGCTAGAGGCTTTAGTTAACTCGGAATAGGTTAAGGATTTTCCTTCAGATCAACAGGATGGCTTTCCCTTCTCTATTTCTCATGGGGTAATGGTTATTACTGTATGAGTCTGTTAAGTTTTAGATAAGAGTAGCGAAGCTCAAGCTGATACTCAATGGTGTTTGACAGGCTTTAGCAGGCTGGTATTCTTCAAAGGTTTAAGTGTTAACTAGTTCCTGGTCTATATTTTTCGTTGCTTCAATATTTCTTACACAATCACGTGATGAACATTATCTTAAAAGTCTACTCCTCTAGATATTTAGCGTTAATGCAGGTGTACCTCACCTTTATATTTTTGATCAACTTTGATCCTAGTTTTAATCAACAGTCTTCCCGGTTTATATCAATTTTCCTTGTCCATTATATTCAATAAAAAGTGTATAAAATAAAGAATTTATACCCAAATATATATACACTACCAGATATAATTATTAGACTACACCAGTATTTTTAAAAATGATGCATTTCATACTATCTTTTAGTATTTATTGTCAAGTGAATAATTGTAAATGAAAATAGAATGGTTCTTTTGTTAATACTGCACAATAACATGTGCATCAAACGAATTTAGAAATATTTAATAATTACCTATGTTGCAGTTTTGAAAGAATAAAGAAAATTTTAGGTGATTCGGACGAGTTCATTTTTGCTTCTTTGCCTTGTACAAGTTTGCAAAGTAATAATAACAAAAGCACCATTCTATTTTCATTTGGCAATAAATACTAAAAATAGTATGAAATACATCATTTCTTTTAAAAAGCTGGGGTGCCTAATAATTATGACCGGCAGTGTATATATATATATATAAATATATGCTTATTTGTAAATGGAACTTTGTCTGTGTGTGTGTGTGTGTATCCGTTACCTATAGACTTCGAAACGACTGAACCGATTTTCTTGAAAATTTACACAGTTGTACTATAAATGTCTGCGAGTGTTCTTAGCTAGGTTCTGTGTCGAGAAATATCAAAAATCGATAATCGAATAAATTGGTTTATAGAAGGAGTGGTCCGATTTTAATCAAATTTGATACACTCATAGACAAAGACATAAAAAACAATATTCAGAAGTTTCAAGTTTGCAGTTCTTACAATAATGCAGAAAATTTGATATCGATTCCAGGAAATCAAAATTTGACTTACATCCATTCATTTTTCTTTCAGTCTATTGCTTCGATTTAACTGGAAACAACTATTGCTTTTTAGTCTTTCGTGCCAATGGCCAAAGAGTCTGAGCTCCAGGACCATGGATTAGTTTTAAAGCTTTTATTACACCCGAGCAACGCCGGGCTATACTGCTAGTATATATATATATGTATGTATGTATGTATGTATGTATGTATGTATATGGCCGTATACACACATACACGCACATATATATATATATATATATATATATATATATATATATATATGTGTGTGTGTGTGTGTGTGTGTGTGTGTGTGTGTGTGTGCGTGCGTGCGTTGCGGTGCAGTGGATATCGTTTTGGAACGACAAATCGGAAAGCCGATTACGAATTCCACTTGAATTCGATGCATTTATACACGCACAAATAACTTTTGGAAAAGTATGAGTCCGTCGCTTTTACCTCCAGCAATTGGTTAAATAACAGAATATATATGGTTCCATAACCTTGGGTGGAAATCACTTTACCGCACAAAATATTGGCAACTTAAGCGAGAAAATTATTTGATCAGTCAGTCGTGTCTGGTTCGAATCATGATCGCCCACTCGTATATCACGCATGGCACTTAACTGACTGGTGTTTATATATATATATATATATGCGAGTTTCGTAACAAATGATAGACTAGGGGCTCTGTTTAAGTTTTTTTACATTTTTTATGGGATCTTATATGTATATATATTTTTCTTTTTAGTAGATAAATAGTATGCATTCGTACAATTTTTATATAAATTATCTGCTGAAAAGAAAACAAATTATAAGATCACAGGAAAAATTATATAAAAATTTTAACCTTAGGACCTAGTCAGTCATTTTAATGAAACTTGCATAAAAGAGGAATTGATGCCTAAATGCACAATATATATAAAAGATATCGCACATTGAGTGCTGACGTTACAAAAATAGTGCTGGATGTAATACAACAAAGCTATTAAGTATATCTTAACCAGATATTTTTATTAAAATTTCATTTATGTAACGGTCAGTCCCTACCCAACAGCTGAAGATTATATTTGGCAACCAATGAGGTATAATAAACACACACACACACACACACACACACACACACACACACACACACACATATATATATATATATGTATATGTATATATATATTTGAAAAAATATTTTGGGGAAATAAATACATGATTTCTTCTGTCAATCTTAACGGCAAAAGTGTCAGTCGATCAAAATCCCTGTCTAGACTCCATTTCCGTTGATGTATCCATTATTGATTCAAAATTATTCTCTTAGTTTTTTTCATTTTCTCAAACAAAAAAGAAAAAAAAAGAAAGAAGAAAACATTTTATATTTTTGTTCTAACTTAAAGAGACCTGAATGTGATTATACTATTTTTATTTCGATTTTGAATGTATTTTGTTCTAATTTTTCCTAAAACTTAATGTGTAAAGAAAATTGTTAATATCTATTTATTTATTTTTTAATCATATCACCCCGAGCAAAGCAGTAACGCCACTGATGTGCAGGGGGCTACGTAAGAGTGAAAGGATTGGAAAAGAGAAAGCCGGAAACCACATCCTAGACAGGGAACAAGGGATGAGCCTCTTCACCTGTTTATTAGACGTGGGTGGAGTGGGAACCGAGCGATAGTTTAGTCTATCTACTTCAATTGAAAAAGAAAAAAAAGAAAAGAGTAAAAAGATTGGAAAAGAGAAAGCCGGAAACCACATCCTAAACAGGGAACAAGGGATGAGTCTCTTCACCTGTTCAATAGACGTGGGTGGAGTGTGAACCTGGCGATAGTTCAGTCTATCTACTCCAATTGAAAAAAAACAACAACAAATAAACAAAAATGAAAAGTGAAAAGATTGGAAAAGAGAAAGCCGGAAACCACATCCTAAACAGGGAACAAGGGATGAGCCTCTTCACCTGTTCAATAGATGTGGGTAGAGTGTGAACCGGGCGATAAAAATTCATTTTATTATTTTTATAAAATCTATCTTATTATTATTATATTCTAATACAATTCTTAATATCATAATACAATATCAATACTGCCTTGTAAACATAGATCTTTTCTGAATCTCAAAAATACATTTTAGCCCATTTTCGTACTGTAGATTAAACAACCAAAACGGCCTAAAGCACGTCAGCTTTGACAACGGTTTTCTCTGCCAAGTGAAGCGCTAGTTCGAATCCTGTTCGAACCAACATGTATTTTATAAATTATGTTTTCGAACTATTCAGTCCGGTGGACGAAAATAAATACATATTTCTAATTGGAAAGTTGCCATCGAGGCTTTCGGGCTTTCGATAAAAATACATTCTAATATTTTTGTTCCCACCTGCCAGTTCAGCTACCATAGCCCACAGGGGAAAGGTCTTAGGCATTCGCCTGAGTGCTCTATGACACTGTCAGCTATCTTCCTTCGGTTAGAGGGCGCTCTCTGCTTCCGAGCAGAGAGCACAAACTCAGTCGTGGTTCCGCCGAAGGGTAGAACCACTATTGGGGAAAAATAGACAGAGATTTTTTGGCCCGGCTATATGGCCGGGAATAGCTACTATAAAATAACCATGTGTCACATCTGGCCTTGCGTGGGAAGGCTAGTAACCCACAGGAATCACTACGGCACCAAGGGGATAGCACCGATAACAACCGCGTCTGTGTCCGCTCGTCATGATTACAAACCTGCAGCCGTTGTTCACGGAGCGAGTGAGATACCGTATAACCTCTTACAAGTTTAGTTCTCGTAATTCCTGGCGGCTCTGTAAATGTGATTGGTTGATCGTTTTTTACAGCTTATCAACATTTTGTTGGTTTTTAAAGACTGAAAATATCTTTTAGAATGTATCCTTCGGTGATTATAATGATTTACTGATACAAGTCTTTCTATTTAGCCAATAGCTAGAGAGAGAAGGAATGGATTAATATCTTTCCCAAGTATTTGCGCGTAAGTGAATGCAATGAATTCAACTGGAATTTGAACTCGGCTTTCCAATCTCTTATTCTGAGACGATATCCGTTGCATCACAACCTACATCCGCGTAACTGTGAGTTAAAATAAGAGTTAAGTCATAGGTTCCTTCAATCAGTTTTAAGTGTTATGTTCTGTTGAATTTCTTTCATTCACTTACACGCAAATACCCGTCAATTATGGGTTAAATAACAGGACTGATTGGATTCTAGAAAAAAAAATAACAACGAAACAGAAATTTCCGTGTTTCAATGTAAACTATATTAAATTTAAATAACACACACACACACACACACATATATATATATGTATGTTTGTTTTATATATATATATACCTTCTCTGATTCCATGCGCCTATGGCTTAGGGGAAAGCGACGTCCAGTTTCGATCCCGACCAGAAGCAAGTGGATGTGTCTAGCCACACTGGTGAGCTGGGATACAGCGAAACAGGCTTGTATGTGGATCACTTATATATATATATATATATATGTATATATATATATATATATATATATATATATATATCGAGAGAAATTGCGATGGGTAAATTGTCACTATATTATATTTTTAATTTCGTGAAGGCACATTGGTTGATTATTATTTTTCTGGCTGCACAAAATAGTAGGCTTAGTTGGGCACCCTCTCTGAGAAAAAGAGCCTGATGAGGCAATTAACTCTACCAGAAATGTTAAAACTACTTGGCGTTCACGAAGGACGCTCGAATATAACAATTTCAGAGTGTTTGGGTGTCAATCTGAGGACAGTGCAAAGGATTCGGAGAGAGTTCGATGATATCTCCCCTTAACATAATGGTGTTTGGAGTGATCAATAGTGATGGACACGTTATGCCTTCATTCATCTTCCCACTGGACCTCAGACTCAACACGACGCACTACAGCAAGTGCCTTGAAGAGGGAGTGCTGTCCTGGGTCATGAGTGGAAGACCCTGTGTATGGTAACAGGACTCTGCACTATGCCACACTGGTTGTCAGACAAATTCTGCAATTACATAACACCGTAAATTTGGCCACCTAAACCCCTAGACTGCAACCTTCTTGATTATGATGTGTGGAGTGCAGTTATGCGAGAGACCAACAAAACTCCGTGTAAAACAAAGATTACGGCAGCATTCAACTTTGACAAGGAGACCGTCCAGAAGAGTTGCAAGAGATTCCAAAGTCATCTGGAGGCTGTAGTTGAAACCAATGACGATTTTATTGAATAAATTTACTCTTTAGGAATTCAAGATAATTTATTGCAATTTCGGTAAATATATCTTAAAATGAGATGTCAGTGTTATTTTCATATTTGCGTAATTTAGACGACAATTCATCAATCGCAGCTTATATATATATATATATATATATATATAAGCTGCGATTGATGAATTGATGATATATATATATATATATATATATATATATATATATATATATATATATATATACTTTTGCAAACATTATCAGCGGCGTCTTCTTTATAGTATTTAAATAACAATGGTTTAAATAGTGAAATTGACGTCGGCAATTGTCGGACTGAGAATCATAAAATTTGGAATGTGTATTTACATTCGTTTTTCGTCTGTTTCTCAGTCACAAGGGAACACTTTGCATTTTGTATTATGACTTTTGCTATCGGCGTAGAGAAGTCGTTAGTGTTGTGTAACTCAACCACAGACAATAAAATTTCAAGTCGTGAATCGGCCGAGTATTTTTTATGAGGAGTTCTCTCTGTGGGTAGGAATCAAAGATTGCTGTTTGATAATAAAAGAAGACACAAGTTTTTTTTTTTATTTATTGTGAAGTTGATTTCCAGACAGATTTTCTGTATGGTCAAATAAGTAAAAACAATTATTAGATGGTTCCGAAAATAATGTCCGTTTTCAGAATTAACTTTTATTCTTGAATTAAATGTTTTCGAATAGTGTTTAAATAATTCAAATACATTTCCGAAATTGAGTATCAAGTTTAGTATTATATTTCTTAGCGTTCAAAATCTTTAGAGTTTAAACGTAAAAGCATAAAGAAACTTGTAACTCGATTTTGTCTTTTCGTCTATTTCTGTTAATATTATGCGCCGTTCGGAAAATTATGTCCGATTTTAGAACCAACTCTTATTTTTGAATTAAATATATTTAAAATAATGTTTAGGGAGACTACATTTGTTTCCCTTGGGATGAGCTCATGGAAGTTCGACCCCTTAGAGAGGAGAACTCTCCTGTCCTTGTTTTTCCTTCTTCGCTTCCGTTATTTCGAGTATCGACATCTTTACCTTCCTGACTACCAGAGCGTACACACACGTGGAAACTGGTCAGCAAGTGTACAGCCTTCTTCTTCTTCTTCTTCTTCTTCTATGTGCCCTGTCCCTTCAGGACGTAGGCGATCATGGCTCTCCACGTCTCCCTATCCCTTGTGGCTCTTAGTATGTTTGCTCCTGCTGCTCCTGGCAACCCCCGTTCCGTCATCCACCTGATCAGGCCCTGCAAATATGTTATCCGCTGCCTTCCTCTGTCTCTCCTTCCTTCTATCTGTCCAGTCAGTATCAGGTTCTCCAGGCTCTCCTTCCTCATTACATGTCCCAGGAACTTCAGTTGTCTCTTCCTGATGCTCAGCATCAATTTCCTTTTTGTTGCCATTCTTTCTAACACCTCGTCGTTGCTTGTATGCTCAGTCCACGATATCCGTAGCATCCTTCTGTAGAACCACATTTCGGCCGCTTCCAGTTTTGTCCTCATTTTCGATGATATTGTCCAGCATTCACAGCCGTATTGAAGAACTGACATCACGTAGCAGTCTAGCACTCTTTTCTTCGTTTCTATTGAGATCTTCCTGTGTGTTAGTATTTTGCTCATCTTCTGGAACGCGTCCTTTGCCATGCCAATTCGCCTTCGGATCTCCGTGTCGCACTTTCCATCTCCTGTTAGAACACTTCCTAGGTACTTAAATTTTTCTACTTGTTTGATTCTGTTATTCTCCACTGTATTTGGCATTTTGGATTGTATCTTTTGCTGATGACCATGCACTCAGTTTTCTTAAAGTTTATTTGTAGTCCCTTCTTGTCACTCTCCACTGCTACTTTCTGTAGCGTGGAGAAAAAAGTAAAAAGTAATTTCTGTTCACTTATCCGGTCAAAGGCCCTAAAGTTGGCATATTATTTCTTTGTCCTCGTTCTCTAAAAATCCTTGTTCATTTGGACTGCATGAACAATCATTTGTTTTGGGAAATATGTAAATCCTTTTAATATATTTATGTAATTTGTTTGCCTTATTAGATGTTTTGTTTGTTAAAGTCACGCATCTCGTCTTTTTATATTCGTATTCGGTGTCAGTGTATCAATGGCTACGCTAATTCTAATATTAGTATCGCTGCTACTGGAAGGCTAAAACGTATTATTCTTCTTAACAAATGGATTACAGGTTATTTAGATCAAGGTTCCATGCTCCCAAGAAGATGTTTCCCCGATCACTCGAATCTTCCCCTATTCAAGTCTAAAGTTAACCGTTATTTTCCACTCCTCTCTGTGTAAACTATACCTTAACGTAACTCTCACCTTCGTGTGGCCCCGGGGGCTTGAACAGTGTGAACCTTACTGTAAAAATATGATATTGTATCAACATTGGATACTTAATAATTGTTGTGGAGTAGTTTTCGCACTGAAGGTTATAATCGTGCTATGTCGGTTGCTAATCGACTTAACGCACCGTAAATGTTAGGAACTTGGTAATCTTCCACTGAAAACTGACTCCTTAGTATTCGGCTAACTGCCGACTAATATCAACTGCCTAGTAGTTCTACTGAACTCCAACAGAACTCTAAAGAACTCACTAGAACTCCTAAGAACTTCCAAAGAACTTCTCGAGTTAACTTCCTGTTAACTCTTATTAATATAGGAGGGAGAATCCATTATTTGAGAAATAGATGTGTTTCATCATAACAATAATAAAAGTGAAAAGAACAAAAGTATAGCGTAACTTAATGAAACCGGTTATACGACTGTTGTATCTCGGGAAGGGATAAACAGAGAAAGAATAGTGCAAGAAATAACTCTTAACACTGAGGATATATAAATAGAGATTTATTATACCTCAGTACAATAAACCAAATACAAGTACACCAACGAACAGTTAACACGAATAACAATTAAGAAGGAAATGTCTCTATATAGGACGTATGCGTCCGTCTTGAGAAAAAGGCTTCCGTCTAGTGACGCCTCTCTCTCGTCTAAGGCCGATGGCTCTCGACTTCTCTCGTATAATGACGAATAATCACGATCACTCCCGTGTAATGACGAATACTCTCGTATAGACACGATCACTGTCGAGCACTCTGTAGTTCGTTCCCGTCTAAGTCTTTTATAACCCGGGCCATACCCATTCCTGGGTAGGACAGGATATTCCTCCAAAACAACGACATATCCAGCCACGTCTAATAAATGAATAAATGAAAAATATATATTTAAAAATTTACGATTTTCGCGTTCTCACATTGTCAGCCTTTCTTCTTGGAGCATAAATGTAACCGACGCTTGCGTTGTTTATTTTCCCATTCTCCTCCTCCTACACACACACACACACACACACACACACACACACACACACATATATATATAGATATATATATATATATAATCAACAAAAACATTACTTCAGTCTGATGAAGTCCTTCTAGAGGACAAAACGCGTTACATATAATTGTTTCCTATTTCTTCATTCATTTGCCCATCGTTGTTCTGAGATATTTATATTTGGGCAGCGACCTTTCTTTAAAACGTTTTTCGTTGAATATAACAGACAAGGAAAATTTGATGTTTTTTTTAATCTAGTTTTTTCTAATAATTTTATATTTTTCTGTTTGGTGGATGTAAAAATTGTTCCTATTGTCCCAAGAGCTGTCGGCAAAATTTCCGGATAATTTTAAAACTCCCTTACCCCCCAGCCCCATAAAACAGTAAAATGTAAGAACAGCAGAAAAGATATATATATATATTAGTCATCCACAGACAAGCCTGTTTCGCTGTATCACAGCTCATCAGTGTAGCTAGACACATCCATTTGCTTCTGGCCGGGATTGAAATTTTACCGATTTGGTGTCAGTGTAACTACTCCCTAAGCCATTGGCGCATGGAATCAGAGAAGGGAAATTTTAGTGTTGTATATAAGCAGTGTATACACACGCCACTCACTGAAAGAACTCAATTAATTTCTGAAGAATTACGCTTATGTATATACTTATTTACCTCATTACCTATATATATCGGGAGCCGAGTTCGAATTTCAGCTGAATTCATTGCATTCACTTACGCGCAAATACCCTTAGGAAAGGTATTAATCCGTCTATTCCTTCAAGTTATGGGTTAAATAGCAGGACAGATAGGGTTCTATAACCTTGGTTGGCAATCAATCTATCTCAGAAAGTAATGGCAACCTACTGCGGGATAATCTTCTGCCCAGTCAGTCATGTCTCTTTCGAAATATGATTGCCCAAGCGTGTATCACGTATGGCACTTAACTGACTGACCTATATATATATATATATATATATATATATATATATATATATATATATATGTAAGTAGGTAAATAAGTATATACATGTGTATACGTGCTGATACACATCAAAATACAAATATTAATCAGGTGTGAATAGAACAGTGATCAATGCTGTATAACAGAGTAAAAATATATATTAATAATATTCATATTACTCTAAGTTTTAGGAGTTTCCAGAATTATGCAGTCATCAGGTGCATATTATGAACTGAACTTTTCTCGATTTGAATTAGTTATTAGCGTTCCTTGCTTTGAGTTCGTTATGGACATTAAATCGGATTTGTGAACATATTTAATTATTAAATGTATAATTAAATTAGGTTAATAACGAAACTTTAAAATGAAATAGCATACTAATATCGTGGTAGGAAAAAATCAAGAAGAAATTTATAATTCAAGGTTCGTTAATATTAAACCTACGGCGTAAGTGACGCAACTAGTTTGCTTATATAGTAAGGATAATATATATATATATAAGTAAATTGTAAACATTGTGTCCGCTTATTTTTAATAAAATCCGTTCGTACTCCTGGATAATCATTCGCGTATAATAATTGAAGGATGTAAGAAATGCGCTGTAACTCTGACAGATGATTTTATTATCCATTTCTCGATGTTCTCAAATACTATCGGTCTACTTTCAAGATCAACTTCAGGGGTGTAAGTTATAACAAAAAATAACCGCAAAACTGTGTTGTTAAAAACTACTGTAAATTTTCTTCTTACTTCAAATGTAACGGATGACAATTGCTTAGCCTTCATTAGAACGTGAAAATTATCCGCAAAGGATTTTTTTATGTTGTAATGTCATGATCATGCACATATTAAAGCATGAAAAAACTGTTCTTTTTTATAAACATTTAGAATATTACTCCAATATTCATAGCTGATTCTATTAATTGACGGTTTAAGTTTTTAATGAATACTGCCTCGAAGATCAAAAGTTTATATATATATATATATATATATATATATATATATATATATTCCATTTGTAAACGAGTTATGAGTGGTGTCTTCATGTGATTTGCAATAACTGATTTACCGATTAACTTTTGTTCTTTTTTCTTTAAGAACGCTCACGTAACGGTGTTTTTTTTGAACGCTCACATGACAGGGAATTTTTGAACGCGCAATTTTTCAAATTACAAGAAATTATAACGTTTTCATCCAATGGTTGTATGAACATAATAAGTATTTTTTGTATGCTTATACTTAGTTATAATTTCTGTTGTTTCATTCAAGAGTTCATTTTTGTTTGGGAATAGCATAATCTCTAACTTTTCTTCCTGGCACAGTCTACATATTTTGCCACCGTTGTAAGGTTTGGCTGTTTTCACTGTACTCCACGTTATGTCTGGGTCTTTTCCATATTTTGATTTCAATTTTCACACGTGGATAGTTAATTTTGTACAGTTTTTTAAGTTTTCTATTTTGAATGTAGACTGTAATTGAACCACCTGGTCTTAAAGGTGTCTTTGGTTGATCCCAAATATATTTTATTTTGGCCATTTAAGTCATGTACTTTTGTCTTGTTAAGGAGTTCTTTTGTATTGCAAAGTACTTAAAGTGGACATATATTTTTGTCCCTGCAGTTGCATTCTTTATTATTGTTTTGTACAATGCTATCTAAATTTTCAGCGTTTTTTAAGAAACTATCTAAATTACTAGTAAAACTATAACTTAGCTTGAATGTGTTTCTATTGAAACTTTTGTTTAGTTCTGAGCCTTTTATCTATAAGTTTAAAAAATATTTGTCCTAATTTGGTCTTTACCTCTAAATTAAATGGTGAGTTGAACCCGATAATGTTTTGTTTTACATGGAAGAAACCTAGTTCATGTAATAACTCGTTTACAAATGGAAAATATTCAGAAGTTTTACAATATAATTTTATTGAATACTTTTTAATACAAATGTGCACTGGTCTAATTTTATTATGACCAAAAACGAAGTAATTAAACAATTAATATATATATATATATATATATATATATATATATATATATTATTCAGATACTTTAATCCAAGCGGAAAAAGCAGGAAGGTAAATCCCAAAAACCCGATCCTAATTAATATTGAAAATGTTATTTTAATATTAAAAAATGATACAGGAAGAGAACTCCATGTAATAAAGTATTACAGAGCAAATATAAATTAAAATAGAATTAATTCAAGGATGTTGAATGACCATTTCGATATGAAAATCCCCACGGGGGATAACACATCACCTCAGCAACAAAAAAGGATTTTTTTGTTGCTGAGGTAATGTGTTATCCCCCGTGGGGATTTTCATATCGAAATGGTCATTCAACATCCTTGAATTAATCCTATTTTAATTTATATATATATATATATATATATATATATATATATACACACACACACACACACACACACACACACACATATATATATATATATATATATATATATAAAGTAAAATAAATTTTCAAAATTTATTTTACTTTATATTAGCTCGGTATTTTTAATTACATCGAGCTCTCCTCCTGTATCATATATATATATATATATATATATATATATATATATATATATATATATACTAATATGTTTACATTTACATTTAAAAAATATTTTAAAAATTAGAGTAAAACAACGCATGAAACGTCAAGTCGTGCGTAAAACGTAGGATAATGTATATAATATATTTTGTTACGCTGAGGGCTATTTTGATCGTATTTTTGGCAAAGAAACAAAAAGGAAATAATTTAAATAAATAAATGGCCTAGACCGAGATAAAATATACCGTGTTGGAAATTTGGTATATGAACAACTCAGGTGGGGTGTGATCTATTTTTATCATTATTGTAAAGGGTTTCATTTGGAATAATATTAGATTGTTCAACATTAATTTATTGGAGGCTTTTGGCGTCGATATTGTATTTCATCTTTGCCAATTCTGACGGAAGAGTATGAAAATGGCCGACATATTCAACAATATAAATAACTCATTCTCAAATTATCAACGCTTGAACGAATTACTCAAAATGTTTAAACCCTAAGTTACCAAATATTAAAAACCGAAAGTGAATTAATCCAACTATTTAAACGCTTAATCTATTTTTTCGTTGGTTTTATTTTTAATTTAATTTTATTCTTTTTCGACCTTCACGCTTTAAGTTAATTATAAAATAACATTTCATTGTAATGTTTATTTATATTTTTGAGATGAGATATTTACATCAATTAAATTGTTCGGAAAGTTGTCCTCCTATGTATTGTCATACTCACGGTGTTTCGACCGTCGTACTCTTCGACCTTCTTGACGTGATATATACACTGATGTTGTGAAGGACACACGGCCCAGTGGATAAAAGCGTTGATTAGATCAAGTGACTTGACCCAAAGAGTCGTGAGCTCAATATATGCTAACAGTAAATCTACACTTTAAACAAAACGTTTCTGTTTTTAATATATATATATATATATGTGTGTGTGTATGTGTGTGTGTGTGTGTGTGTGTGTGTGTGTGTGTGTGTGTGTGTGTGTGTGTGTGTGTGTGTGTGTGTGTGTATTAAAAATTATAGAATTAAAATTAGTGTTCTATGGGTGGAGAATGTATGACAGAAGGGGTGGTATATCAAGCTATGATATACCCAAAAGAAAATACAAATTTGAAGAAATACTACATTGGTATTTCAGCAGGTACTTGGAAGCAACGTTTATAAAATTTACACACTCCTTTTCCAGTCCTGAATTAAGAAACCAGACATCTTTCTTCAAATATCTCTGGTCATTGAAAGACAAGAATTTAACCTCTATGATTACATGGAATATTAAAAAAATCTAGCACACCCACCAACGTTAAAGATTGATGTTACTTATGCTTTGATGAAAAAATCACTTTTATCAAACACAAAAATCAATTGGACCTGCTGAATCTGAGGAGGAAACTAGTTTTTAAATGTCGACATAGGAGCCGCTTTAAATTATGTTAAACTTTTAGCCCTCATTCATTCCTCTGAAGACTTTACCCACATCACACTAACTTACGGAATATCTATTATTTATTTGTACTCTATTTCTATATGTGTCGATGGTTTATATATATATATATATATATATATATATATATACGAGTTTATATATGTCTATGGTATTGCTTACATATTTGTTTTTGCGAGTGTATGTGTGTATATATGTGTGTTCGTATATATATATATGTGTGTGTGTGTACATATATATGTGTACATATATATGCGTGTGCGTGTATGAGTGTGTACGCATTTACGTGTATGTTATTTTTTTACATTATTACCTTTATATTGTATTATATTTGTTTTGTTGATTGTATAATTAGTATAATTTTGATTATATAGTCGTGTGGTGGCAATTGTGATTAAAACGGATTGATTAACTATTATATCTCATTTTTTTTTTAATTTTCTTAGGTTTTTAGATTTCAATTTCTTATCCTTTCACTATTAATATGTAAAATTTATTTTTGAACTAAATAATTAAGTTTAAACAACTAAATCTAAATAGAATAATGAGGTTTATTTTTAAATTAATTTGTTTTAAAATTTATATTGTATTATATTTGTATTGTTGACTGTATAATTAGTATAACTTTGATTATATAGTGGTGTGATGGTATTTGTGATTACAACGGAGTGATTAACTATTTTCTCTTAAATATTTTTAATGTAAACAAAAAATTTTAGACTCTAATTTCTTATCCTTTCACCGTTAATATATCATAATTATTTTTTAATTTTTTATTTTCATTTTCTCCTATCATCTTTTCTTTCTAATTTAAATGTATTCTTCTCTTCTTTCTTCTTTCACTTTTCGTTTACACTTTAAAATACTTACCCTTTCTCTTTAACGCTATCACTCTCTCTCACCTAACCTCCTTTTTTACTTTTCAAATCTACGTGTCAGCAGTCTAACTGACTTGCATAATGTATCTTTAAGGTTAAGTTGACATCCGCTTTTACGCGTGTTCTTTGATTATATGTTGCGTATATCTATGCTTATGTATGAATGTGTGTGTGTATTCGCCGAACTGATATAATGATGTATTTTTTCTCAAATTTTCTCTTTTAAGGGAGTGATTTTTTATTTTTATTCCATTTTTTTGTGGGGGGGGGTGTCTTTGTTTGTGAATTTCATTCATATAAAATCTTCTGTACAATAAAGACAGAAGCCGATGACGAGGCCTACATTTCCGATTTACCACGAAATAACGTGTCTGCCTTAATTATATGTAAAATTGTTCTTATTTCTACTTGTGCTCTTCTGTTAAATATATATATATATATATATATATATATATATATATATATATATATATATAGTGTATCGAGGCAGCAAATAATTTTCTAAATATATACTGTTAAATATAAGAGACAATGAATGTCTATTATGTTTAGTCATGAGCCGTTCTAAAACGTCGTATTTTGGCTTTAATTTCAGTTGAAAATAAAGACAAAAATTCTCCAACATCTGGATAATTTTTTTATTAATTTGGTTCTAAGCTTTCAGCTCACATGACCCATCTTCAGAGAGGTTATTAAGACGGTAACACAATAACATCCACCATCACCAACGATTTTATTTTGTGTTGACATAAAACTCCGCTAGTCAACGTCAATAGTTACCAAAAATAACAAACGCAGTTCGCAAATTTGCAATGCGGTTCTATGACGTCACACCGCATGATAGCGCGAAATGACAACAGAACCATGTATTCAAATGCAATGTAATGTGTTATGGCAATAACACATTACATAATAGACATTCATTGTCTCTTATATTTAACAGTATACGTTTAGAAAAAAATATATATGTATGCGTGGGTGTATCTATGTATATGCTTATATATTTTTAAGACACATATACTTATATATTATAATATGCATATACTTGTCGAGCTCTCTACGATACCCTCGTATCACCAATATTTTATAGAAAGTTCGAGAAGGAAAATTGTAAAATAAATCAAACCATCTTCTTTTTGTAACCAAACTTTTCATTGGTTTGTTCTGCATCAGCAGCAGCATTTTGCCTCTCTTTCGAAAAAGCGGGAATCTTCCCGCTCTTCAAGCTCCAGTTGGAAAGTATCCTTTGAAGCCACCAGACCTATTGTTTCCAGCTCACTTTTCTTTTAAGGCAATATATGTTTTCGCCTACTCTTTTAAAAGAAAATAAGCCGGTTTCATCTTTACCTGACTGAGAAGTTAAGTTAAATATTCAAAACTTTGCAATACCGGCTTTTTGCATTCAACATTTTCTCCTGGTATAATAATTTATTATTGTTTCAACTTCTCAGCTAAACCGCAAGTATTTTTGACATTTTTTATTCACACACACTTTGCTTGCAGATTATCTTCCAACTCATAACTTTGAACTGTATCAAATTATTTGAACATACAAACTGTTTTCCAACTCACAAATTTCCAGCTCACAATTTGAACTGTTTCAATTATTTGTCTACATACAAACTTTTGAACATTGGCTTTGGGCCATTTACAATTCAAAAATATTTTATTGTTTAAACACATATCTCTAAAAAAAGGTGTTTCATTCATTTTTGCAAATATCTGCAGTAAAAGAGAGATAACTTATTTTTACCCCTTTTCTATAATTCACAGTTGTTGTTATAATTAAAATTTATTTACCTCTGTCTTGTGTCTTGTTTGTTCACTTATTTGTACATACATAAAATTGAGAAACTCTCATTACCCAACAAACAAAAAAAAGTAGTTAGGCCGCTATACATTTTAAAATTTTTTTTGTCAGTTTATTTTTTGAATCATATCAGTTGCTTTATTGATATATTGAGGCGACTTCGGGGTAACATTGATCTACTCTACAATTATTTATATATTTAGAATTCCCTATAACATTCGATTTCTTTGTCTTAACAAATTGTCTTTTTCTTTTGTGATATATTTTGTATATATTATTTTGAAAATATTTTAAATATATTTTTTAACAATGTCACCTTATTTATATCCTCTACTAATACAATATTTCTTTTTCCGTTCTTCCCTTTTATTCCAGTGGTAGAATTCATTTTAAATTAAATTGATTTAGTCCCAACTATAGTCAGACCATATTATTTTAAATGGTAAATTTTTTTTGTAAATTTTCGCAAAGTCGAATATTAAGTCATGTTATCTATTTTCTCTTTTTCTCCTTTTCCCTATTCTCGCGGAAATGATCATATGACACATGTGATTTTTATTTGAAAATATGCATACTTGGGTCTGTAAATTGAGGTTACTATTTTTTTAAATCATATCACTCCAAGCAAGGCGGTAACGCCACTGATGTGCAGGGGGCTACGTAAGAGTGAAAAGATTTGGAAAAGAGAAAACCGGAAACCACAAAAAGAAAAAGAAGAAAAATTAAAAGATTGGAAAAGAGAAAGCCGGAAGCCACATCCTAAACAGGGAACAAGAGCTGTACAATAGACGTAGGTGGAGTGTGAACCGGGCGATAGTTTAGTCTATCTGCTCCAATTTTAAAAAAAAGTAGGAGCGTTGTTAAAGTCAGTAAGAGAAAATTTCTTTGAAAAAAAGACAAAAAAGCACTCGTTCAAATAACTATTAAACTTTTAAAATTAGCCACAACAAAAAATTAAAATAAAATCAAAGCAAAATCATGACTTATTTTTAAAGCTGTTCCCAACCCAAAACACGTGCTCTAACCAGTAGATAGAAGAATCATTTTATCTTTTTGGCTACTACGTGGTCTATATGCGGGGGGGGGGAGTCAACTAAATAGACAATGACCGGGCAAAGAAGACGACCAAGGAATTTAACAGAGGAATTTATATCGAGCCCTCTACCTGGATCATTTTTAATATTAATATGATTAATGTTAATAAGATAAGATTAATGTTAATAGGATCTCATTTGGGATTTTACCTACATGCCATTTTCTGTTTAGATTTAAGCAGGGAGAGAAATGTTGAGGAGCCTTTTGTCCAGTTATTCTTCAAACAAAAATCCTGGGCGTGAATTATTTTATTCATAATTTGAATAACGAAAACAATTTAAGGTGACTTTATAGGTAAATACGAGTAGCTCACGATTAAAATATAAATTCGTAACAATATTTTTACTGAAATGGATAGCGCATGTAACATAATAAGATAGTAATTGTTATATCGCGGGAACGATATAAAGAACAAGGTAAATTCAGAATGGAAAGATTTACAAAATACGTAACGGGTTAACAAATAACAGAGTTTATTGTATGGAAAAGTACAATTAAAAGAGAGTTCAGTAAATGCTAAGTCAAGACGGAATGAAAGCAGAAGTCGAATCATCACGGACTTCCTTACTTCTTAATCTCTTCGGCGAATCAACTGTTGGGGGTGATAGGATGTTCCATTATAACAGTAATTTCCACTTTACTTTAAACAAAAGGTTAGGAAGGAAAATTCATGAATGAATGAGTGATAACATACAGTGGACTTGAGAAGCCTATTTTCTGGGAAAAAAAATTAATAGTGAGATTTTATAAATTTAAACTGACGGTAACTCTCAATCTTTTGTCAATGAATCTCGAATATTTACTGATCAGAATACGGTTAATATCACGGTTATTAATTGAGAGGTGCGGAGCAGATACAACACTTTAATTGCACCCCGATGATTAATTAGTAAAAACAAAAAGGCATAACTCGAGTAACACGAGTTGCTTGGCTAAAGAATGGCGAATATTTCCTTGTGAGGAAAGGGCTAATAATGCTATTCTCAGTAGCACTCCTCATTTTGAATATGACAATATTTGAAGCGGGCAGTGCTGCTGGTAACTGCGATCTTTCTTTCTTTTCTTTCTTCTTTCTTTTGTTTGCTTGATTCTTTCTTTACTTCTATTCCATATTTTTCTTTCTTTTCTTTGTTTGCTTGATTCTTTCTTTACTTCTATTCCATATTTTTTCTTTCTCTTTTTCTTTTTTTCTTTTTCTTTTGCTTGCTTGATTCTTTCTTTTTTACTTCTATTCCATATTTCTTTTCTTTCTTTCTTTCTTCTTTGTTTGCTTGATTCTTTCTTTGGTTTTCTATTCATATTTTTCTTTCTTTCTTTCTTTCTTTCTTTGTTTGTTTGATTCTTCTTTACTTCTATTCCATATTTTTCTTTCTTTCTTTCTTTCTTTTGTTTGCTTGATTCTTTCTTTACTTCTATTCCATATTTTTCTTTTCTTTCTTTTTTTCTTTTGTTTGCTTGATTCTTTCTTTACTTATTCCATATTTTTCTTTCTTTCTTTCTTTCTTTTGTTTGTTTGATTCTTTCTTTACTTCTATTTCATATTTTTTCTTTTTTTCTTTTGTTTGCTTGATTCTTTCTTTACTTCATTCCATATTTCTTTTCTTTCTTTCTTTCTTTCTTGCTTGCTTGATTCTTTCCTTTACTTCTATTCCATATTTCTTTCTTTCTTTCTTTTTTCTTTTGTTTGTTTGATTCTTTCTTTACTTTCTATTCCATATTTTTCTTTCTTTCTTTCTTTTGTTTGCTTGATTCTTTCTTTACTTTGTCCTTATATTTTTCTTTCTTTTGTTTGCTTTTGATTCTTTCTTTACTTTCTATTCCATATTTTTCTTTCTTTCTTTTTTTCTTTTGTTTGCTTGATTCTTTTTCATTTATTCCATATTTTTTCTTCTTTCTTCTTTTCTTTTTGCTTGCTTGATTCTTTTTCACTTAGTCCATATTTTTCTTCTTTCTTTTTTTCTTTTGTTTGCTTGATTCTTTCTTTACTTCTATTCCATATTTTTCTTTCTTTCTCTCTCTTTCTTTCTCTTTTGTTTATTGATTCTTTCTTTACTTATTCCATATTTTTCTTTCTTTCTTTTTTCTTGCTTGCTTGATTCTTTCTTTACTTATTCCATATTTTTCTTTTCTTTCTTTCTTTCTTTTGTTTGGTTGATTCTTTCTTTACTTATTCCATATTTTTCTTTCTTTCTTTTTTTCTTGCTTGCTTGATTCTTTCTTTACTTATTCCATATTTTTTTTCTTTCTTCTTTGTTTTGTTTGCTTGATTCTTTTTTTTTACTTATTCTGTTATTTTCTTCTTTTTTTTTTTTTTTGTTTGCTTGACCACCCCCCCCCCCCCCCCCCCCCCCCCCACATTTTTTCTTCTTTCTTTCTTTCTTTTGTTTGCTTGATTTTTTTTTGTCTCTATTCCATATTTTTTTCTTTTTCTTTGTTTGCTTGATCTTTACTTATTCCATATTTTTTTTTTTTTTTTTCTTTGTTTGCTTGATTCTTCTTTTTTTATTTCATTCCATATTTTTTCTTCTTCTTTTTTCTTTGTTTGCTTGATTCTTTCTTTACTTCTATTCCATATTTTTCTTTCTTTCTTTTTCTTTTGTTTGCTTGATTCTTTTCTTACTCATTCCATATTTTTTCTTTCTTTCTTTCTTCTTTTGTTTGCTTGATTCTTTCTTTACTTCTATTCCATATTTTTCTTTCTTTCTTTTGTTTGTTTGATTCTTTCTTTTTTACTTTCTATTCCATATTTTTCTTTCTTTCTCTTTCTTTCTTTCTTTTGTTTGCTTGATTCTTTCTTGTTTCTATTCCATATTTTTTCTTTCTTTCTTTTTCTTTTGTTTGTTTGATTCTTTCTTTACTTATTCCATATTTTTCTTTCTTTTCTTTTTCTTTTGTTTGCTTGATTCTTTCTTTACTTCTATTCCATATTTTTCTTTCCTTCTTTCTTCTTTTGTTTGCTTGATTCTTTCTTTACTTCTATTCCATATTTTTCTTCTCTTCTTTTTTCTTTGTTTGCTTGATTTTTCTTTACTTTCATTCCATATTTTCTTTCTTCTTTCTTTCTTTGTTTGCTTGATTCTTTTCTCTTTTTTTTTACTTCTCTATTCCATATTTTTTCTTTCTTTCTTTTTTTCTTTTGTTTGCTTGATTCTTTCTTTACTTCTATTCCATATTTTTTCTTTCTTTTTTCTTTTGTTTGTTTGATTCTTTTTTCTATTCTATATTCTTTCTTTCTTTCTTCTTTCTATCTTTCTTTCTTCTTTTTTTGTTTGCTTGACACTTTCTTTAGTTCTATTATAGATTTTTCTTCCTTTCTTTCTTTCTTTCTTTTGTTTGCTTGATTCTTTCTTTACTTCTATTCCATATTTTTCTTTCTTTCTTTTTTCTTTTGTTTGTTTGATTCTTTCTTTTTTTCTATTCTATATTCTTTCTTTCTTTCTTTCTTTCTATCTTTCTTTCTTTCTTTCTTTTTTGTTTGCTTGACACTTTCTTTAGTTCTATTATAGATTTTTCTTCCTTTCTTTCTTTCTTTCTTTTGTTTGCTTGATTCTTTCTTTACTTCTATATTTCTTCTTTCTTTTTCTTTCTTTCTTTCGTTTTATTCTTTCTTTGCTTGATTCTTTCTTTACTTCTATTCTATATTTTTCTTTCTTTCTTTCTTTTTTCTTTTTTCTTTCTTTTGTTTGCTTGATTTTCTTTACTTCTATATTTTCTTTCTTTCTTTCTTTCGTTTGATTGATTCTTTCTTTACTTCTATTCTGCATTTTTCTTTCTTTCTTTCTTTCTTTCTTTCTTTCTTTCTTTCTTTCTGTGTGCCTGTGTATGTGTGTGAGTTCCTATCTCTATGCAGATCGCAACTCACATAAGCTCAATATTTGTACTCTACAGCGTCTATTGCTAGAAGTAATCGAGTGACGTTTCATTTCAAGAAAAGGCCCACAGCTCGGTTGACGCAAAAAGTGGCTTGTGTAGGTGCGAAATCAGAAAACGAAACACAACCCATATAATAAATCTAACCTGACAACAGGGCAATTGTCGCCAGTGACTACACGGCCGAGCTGATGTTTCTATCAACAAGCTCCGGATATTTGCTACATTCCTCGATGATACTGCTTGACTGAGGAAATCCCACAAAGCATCACTTTTCACAGTTTCGCATTTACAATGTTTCCGTTCTTCGTTATAAATCTTCTCCTGTTGATTATTGTGGTATTTAACCCTTTGCGCATGTGCAGAGTTTGTTACTAATTTTGTTGTTTTATACGTAACCAAGGAATAGTTTTTTTTTTCTCCAAATAAATGTTATTCTTCTTTTAGTTTTTTAACATTTTTTTATCTTGCTAGTTTCTAGCCTTTTCTCAATCATTTCCTTTTTTTTTATTTGTTTTCGTTATTTCAGATATTTTATTTTTTTTCTCTCTTTTCTTCTTGTGTTCATTATTCTCTACGTCTTTTTGCTTTTTTCGCCCTTTGCTAATTTTTTTCTCTTTTTTCGTTTTTCTTTTCTTTTTACTTTTTTTATTAACATTCCTTCCTTTTCTGTGTCTCATTTTCTCTTTGACTCTTTTTTTCTTTTTTCATAGTTAATTCTTTCTTTCTTGATTTACCTTTTTCTTGTTTTAATTTTTTATTTTAGAATTTCTTCGATTGCTTTTTTTTCTTTCATTGTCTTCCTTCCATTATTTGTTCGTTTTTTTTTTTTCATTTTTTATCTTCGTTCTCGATTATATGTTGTTTTATTTTTCATATTTTTCTTATCTAACTTTCTTATTTATTTACAACCAGTTTCTGTGCTTTTTTTTCTTTCTCTGCCTCTTCGTTTCTCTCTTTTTTCGTTCTTTTGATTATTCGATAGATTTTTCGAGACCCTGTTTTTCGTTGATTGTGTCATTATCGCTTTTCGTTTTTCTTTTATTGCCAAAATTGCTTTATCTGCTAGTCATTATACTTCTTTCTGTTTCCTTCTTTCGTTCATTCTTTATTTTATTCTTTCGTTTACTGGGTTTTCTTTCTTTTTGACTTCCTTTCATTATATCTGTTGCCTGTATTTCTGTTTCTTTTTTCTTCGCTTTAGAATATGGTGAAACCGTAAGACTCGTGATCTGGGAAGGTTGTTTTGCCCCGATATTTCAGTTGAAACGAACTTCCCGTCTTTACAAATCAGCAATCAATTCGACATGCTGACATTTACGCGCATTCAGACATTAACCCTTTATGTCCTATGGAAATGTGTAACCATCACAGTAACAACAAAAATCCCTTTTAAAGAAAGATCATGAAGAGCCTGTCTTGTCATTAACAAAAAAAAAAAAATTAAGAAGGAAGTGCATCAAGCGTTAGCTATGAAGAGCTTTTAAGTTTGTTTTCATTCCAGTTTTAATGAGTACTAGCAGTATAGCCCGGCGTTGCTCGGGTGTAATGAAAACTTTAAAACTAATCCATGGTCCTGGAGCTCAGACTCTTTGGACGTTGGCACGAAAGACTAAAATGCAATAGTTGTTTCCAGTTAAAGCGAAACCGTAGACTGAAAGAAAAATGAATGGATGTAAGTCAATTTTTGATTTCCTGGTATGGATATCAAATAAGTTTTTTCGTCATAAACTGAATTTTGAAGGCTAAATAAGTCCTCTGAGTAAATGGTATCATGGCTGAGACTAATAACTACAATTCTACCTATTAGAGCCAAACCCGAAGCAAAAACTAAAATAAAAGGGCTGAAAAAAATACAGATATACAGGCAGATAAACAGACACAAACACAAACATCTTGCCTTTTATATATATATATATATATATATATATATATATATATTATCGATTTTCTGCACTATTGTAAGATCTGCAACCTTGAAACTTCTGAATTTCGTTTCTTATGTATTTGTCTATGACTATATCAAGTTTGATTAAAATTAGACCACTCCTTCTATAACCCGATTTTTTCGATTATCGATTTTCGATATTTATCGAGAGTACCTCGACACAAAATCTAGCTAAGAACACTCGCAGACGCTTATAGTGCAACTGTGTAAATTTTCAAGAAAATCGGTTCAGCCATTTCGGAGTCTATAGGTAATGGACACACACACACACACACACACACACACACACACACACACGCACGCACGCACGCACGCAGACAAAGTGTCAATTATAAATAAGTTTAAATTAGATTTGTATCACCTGTCATTTCCTAAATAAGTGGTCAAAACTTCGTTTTCTGATCATGAACCGCAGGTTCGAATCTCACCTTAGTCGATTTTTCAGGCATATGATTTCTTGATGTTATCAGTCTGGAGAAAGGGATTTCAGCATGCGGCCCCTGTAGACAGTGCTTAAAAACTATACTACAGTTTAATCCAAGCTTTGTGAGTAAAATTGTGTAGACTGGATTCTTTGGGAACTGTCGGTGGTTTGGAAGAAGTCTTGATCCTTGGTTGGCAATCTTACCTGAGATGGTGTCTTGTATATAAAAACATCCGGATGTAGGACCGGCAATCGATGAATTTATCAGCTATGGAAAGCGGTCCATGACGTTCACTCACGGCACCAGGGTCTGAGTATAGTAATGCTTGGCCGTATTTTGTAGGGTTGGATTGTCGATGGATTTCAGACCAGCCATTTGTTTGTCGAAGGATGTTGTTGAAGAATTATATTTTAGTAAGAAATGAGTGAATTGCTAATTAAAACATTTGTCCACTGTTGATAAGATTTTGGTCCTGGGTATGACGGTAAACTGCATCCGGTAGCAAGGCCTCTGATTGGGAGGTTGTGAAGAGCATGGAATCACCTCCTAATTGCTGTTGTTTCCAGGTCCACCCTGACCAAGAGCGGTAGCACCTATTAGGGTCCTAGCTATGGGTAAATAGTTAACTCCCAAACTGGAGTCAAAACACTATGAAAGTATATAAATAGATTTTCATAGAAATATATACATAAAAATAAAGTTTTATAAAGATATATACATTTTAGAAGGAAAAATATTACCAACAATACTTTTTTGAAGAAAAAATTATTACCATAACACATTTTTGAAGGAACAAAAAATTATTCTCAGCAAAACATTTTTTAATACAAAACTAGAAGACATTTTCAATTTTCTAAAATAAAAAGAATAAAAACAAAAAAAAATCATTAAAATCTGACTAAATCAACATTCTCATTATAACCGAACATAAAAAACCTTAACATTCTACCTTTTTGGCATTAAATAACCTACAGAGGTTGATATGCCGTTGAACAAACTAAAACTCTCTAAACTCTGATAAGATTTACTTCATATAAAAAATAAAAAAAAAGAAAAGAAGTTTTGGTTTATAAAGCAACTAACAGTTTAACAAATTTAATTTTTTTCCTATTTGAATTTTTGGACAAGTCATAATGCCTAACGTAATCACTGAATAAACTCTTTGCAAGCTCCACGATTATAAATTACCCGTCAACATTACTCGATTGGGGTTTTAAAACTGTAATAAATATTGCAACAACAGAAGTATGAATGCAAGCCCTTATTTATTGGTCTTTTTCGGTACGTATCTTCAAATTATTTGAAAATATTAAAATGTCATATTTTAATTCCACTTGTTACTTCGTCAGTTAGAAAGTTTGTCACACTCTACCATTACCTCGGATAAATAATGGACCATTCCGTTTCGATTTTGAAGAAAGATATATCAGCAACGCTGTTAGATTTTCTGAGAAAAAGGAAACTTGAATAATTATAAAAAGAAAGAAACAAAAAATGAAATATGGATAAATTGATAATGCTCTCTTGCTTTTACTGTCTGCTTCAATGAAATGAAAAACCTTTTGAATGTTTAACATATTAATTTGTATACTCTTACTGTTTTAGTTACGGCCACATTATATTCAAACACCGGACTCTTGTCTGGTCATAGAAGTTAAGCAATGTCAAGCCAGGTCTGTACATAGATTGGAGCGTACTGTAAGCTTAGATGTACTGGTGGTGTAATGGATAATGGTTCTGAATTAGAAATAAAAAAATCCAAGTTCTAATTCCAATCAGGTTCGTTATATTCACTTACGCACAAATGCCTTGTGAAAGATATGAATCCACCTCTTCTCCCCAGTTATGGGTTAATTAATAAGACTTGTATCACTAAATTATTATTATTTAGCCCTAGAAAACAATTTCTTACAATATAAAATATTTTCTGGCTTTAAGTAACCCACAAAGGGATGATTAAGTAACCCACAAAGAGATGATAAACCGTAAAAACGAATCAACTAAACCAAATCTTAAATAATGACCCGCATTCATACTTTTGCTATTGCAACATTTTGTTCGTTATATTGACATACGAACAAATACTCTTGAGAAAGTTTTAAATCCAACCCTTCTACCTCTATCTATGGGTTAATTGTCGGATTTGTCTCCTTAATTTATTATTATCCCCCCCCCCCCCATGCAAAAAAAAATTCTTACAATCTAAGAATATTTTCTGGATTAGATTTTATTTGTCGCAGGTATCGCTTGATAGTTATATCATGAAATCCAGTACTAACTGTTGCACGGTCGGGTCATCGGTCTCTAAAATACCCACCCCTCGTATCTATATTTTCGGATGAGTATGGTGATAGACACTCAGCAGGATAAAACATTTTTTGTCAAATTCAGGTATCATTATTTAATTAAAAAACAGATTAGAATCATCTACTATATAGCTGATCTCAGGGAACTTTGACATGTTTCAGTAGATCAATTCAAAATCCTCCACAAACGTTTGTTAGACATGCTCGGCAACCTTGATATATTCGGGAAAGATATTAGAAAAATCAAGAACTTTTCCTGGAAGCAAACCGCCTGCATACGGTCAGAAAATGAGTTATTTTTAGATTATTTCACTCCAAGCAAAACAGAACTGCCACTGATGCGCAGGAGGTTATAGAAGAGGTGAGTGATGAGAAAGAGGAACAATTTACAGGGGAGTCAGAGAATGAGTAAGAAAAGGATGAGAATACAGGTGTGAAGAGGGTTGCATGAGAGTAGAGTGGAAAGAAAGAAAAACATGATACAAGGATTTTCAGGCAAAGGATGTGAGTCAAGAAGATAAGAGATGGCAATTGACTTTGCATTTAAATTCTTGGAGATTGTAGCTTTCAGGGAAGCAAATATACAGAAGGGAATTCCACAGGCGGAAAGTTCGAGCAAAGAAGCCGGTCGGGAAGAAGTTGCGGTTACATTTTATTGGTTTCACTGTAAAAGGTTGGGACCTAGCAGCTAATGTAGTAGCTCGAGTAAATTCATGCAGTGGGGGAACCAGGGAGCTAATCCCATCAGAGCAGAAGCCGTGAAAGTATTTGTAGAAAAGACAGAGGGAAGCCATATTACATCGGTGAGAAAGTGACTGGAGTTGAGCTACCAGCTTACCTTACAGATTCTTCGTTGAATTTTGTCAAGAAGTCCGAGATGAATAGCAGGGGCACCCGACCAGATGTGACAGCAGTATTCAATGCACGGGCAGATGGTGGATTTATATATGTGTAAGATGTTCAGCAGATGAAAGGGATATAAGACGATGATATGTATTCTAACCGGATCTATTCCGAGAGAACTAGATCCTGCAAGAAGTCGTTATGAGCGGCCACAAACTTAACAATATAAGATATGCATATGATCCAGTGCTGATAGCAAACACGGAAAGGAAAGTACAAGATCTCCCACTGAAGGTAGCGAAGGAAAGCAATAAGAAAGGACTAAGCATAAACTACAAGAAAACTAAATGCATGGTCATCAGTAAAAAGAATGCCAATTACAGGTCGGGGATACTAAAACCAAATAGGTACAGAAATATACCTGGAAATTATTCCAGTAGGAGACAAAAAGTGCGACACTGTGATCCGAAGGCACATTGGCCTGACCAAGGACACATTTTAAAAGCTAAGCAGAGTATTGAGAGAAAGGAAGATTTAATTGGAAACAAAGAAAAGAGTACTATTCTGATATGTGATATCTGTTTTCCTTTATGGTAGCGGATTCTCAACAATCTCATCAAAGATGAAGGAAAGACTTCAAGCAAGCGAAATGTGGTTCTACAGAAAGATGCTGAGGATATCATGGACAGAACATGTGAGCAACGACGAGGATTTGGAGAAAATGGAAACGAAAAGGAAACTTATAATTAACATCAGGAAGAGACAGCTGAAGTTTCTGAGACACGTAACGTGGAAGGAGAGCTTAGAGAATCAGATACTTACAGGGCGTAACAGAGAGATAGGGGAAAACAGCGAGTGACATACTTGATAGGTTTAAGCAAATGAATGGCAGAGCAGGGTTTGGGAGATGTACGAAGAAAATAGTATTAAGAGCTACAAGGGATCAGAAAATGTAGAGGGCCATGATCGCCTACGTCCTGAAAGGGCACACTACATAAAAGAAAAAAGAAAACCAGTCCAATGCTCATTGGGTGTTCTATATTTTAGGCCTTTGCTATATCTAAGCTACGCTTAGTAAATATTTATACAGTGGTTTTCACAGAATCTACGGTTAATCACAGAAATAAAAAAAGTTACAAAAATAAAAAATAAAAATATATAAAAAAAAATATTTAAAAAATATAAAATAGGTTTTATTTTATCTAATAATGAGTGTCTTCTTCGGCCTCTGAAGGTCTTTTATTGGACGTAGGCTTTCCTCAGATCATTCACTTTGCCGTACATGGCGAGGAAATACATGACCCGCTCGCCTAGTGTGATCTTATACGGGTTTTCAGCACTCGGCTTTCCAAATTGGTCACTCATCTAGGAACTAACCAGGCTTAACGTTGAGTAAACTTCGGTAATTGGACGGGAACCAATGTTTTAGCGTGCCGCAAGCAATCAGGCATAGATGCTGGGAATTAAGATATTTATTACTGTAAACGTTGTTTTTAGTGGGTACACCTATTTGAGTTGGTATGTTTTTTCTTAAACAGCAAAATTAATAACAACTAACCTAGATAGAAAAGTCCTAGTGAAAAAAAGATTATGTCTCTGATAGAAATTTCGCTGATGAAAAAGAGAGATACCTTCCTATCGAAGGTATGTTTTTTCATTACTAGGACTTCTCTATTAAGGCCGCTTACTATCAATTTCACGATTTAAAACACATACACAAAATCACTAAAAATCAAATCAAAATGCGAAATCAGTAAAAATAATGGTTATAGCAATGATGATAATAATAATATATGTGTATATGTACATATTTGGTACCTCCTAATCGCTAAAAAAACTGCATAGTATGAATAAAAAAAAGTCACAAACTTAATAAAAACGAACATTTTTCCATCAAAATGTTTATATTATTATTAAGAGGAAAGATCAAAGTATTTTTTAATTATTTTTTAAGAAAGTTTTTGATCCCTTCTAACACGTTCGAAATTTTGATAAAAAATCTTGTTTTGGTTCGAGTTAGCGAGTAACCAAATCGTTACGATAGTTTACAATGGAAAACGTAATATGATATAACTTTTTTTTTGTTTTTTTTTTTGCTGACAAACACATTAATTTGGAAATTCTTGCAAAAATCAAATAATTGTTGGATTTTTAATGAAACTTTCAGGACTTATTCACAATTAAATGTAATTATTTTTAAAATTATTATTTGTGAAAAGTCTTGGTAAAAATAATATATTTTTTATATCTATTCACCTCCATCGACGTAAATTCATGAAACTTTAAGAAATAAATTTTTTTTGTGATAAATGATTTTGTTAGTTAAACGCAGAATTCAGTAGGGAATGTAAATCATCCAATAAATAAAAAAAAATTCCTTCTGTTTCCGAAAATCTGTTCCCAATAGTAAAATAAAAAATGCAATATAACTATGGATTTTTTAAAATTGTTATGGTTTTAATTCCTTGAATAAATAATATAAAAAGACATTATAGTCTGAAGAAAAAATAATTTTTCAATTAGTAATGAAATTTTAAAAGAAACATTTTCATTTTTCTTAATTATAATAATTTATAAAGATTAAAAAATATTTTAAAAATACTTCAAAGATTTGTTGGCATTAGTTTAAAAACTAATTAAGTGAAGATTATATTTAGTAATCGAAAATTAAAAAGTTTGATAAAAAATATTTAAGCATCCCCATTTTAAAAATAATTTTTAATTTTTTGTGTATCTTATTTGTATGGTAATTTTCATGTGGAAATTTATTCAGAATCTCCTCCATTTGCCCGATAATAATTGTACAACTATTATGATTGCCATACATTTATTTTATCTCTAATCTGACAACCTGTTAACACATTTGATATACGTCGGACAGGTCAAAACATCAACTATGTCATTAAGAAATAGTTTTATTTTACATTTAATGCTATAAATAAGTAATAATTGTGTAAATCAGATTAATCTAACATTATATTTGCTAATTTTTAAAAAATAATATCTCACAAATGTATATTTTATTTTTGCAAGATTTTTGAAACGGAGAATTAGCTTTTGTTTACAAATGTGTCGATGAATTTAAAAATAGCCCAAAAAAAATTGAAAAGAATTTCAAAAATTGAAACATTTTCGATTTCAATCAATATAATTGATGTTTGAAATACACCAAAGTATTTTCTTACTGGAAATAGTAAATTTAATCATTTAGCTTTCAATTAAAACTTAAGTTAAATTTTTCAAGAAAGCTTTAAAAATATAGGATATATATATATATATATATATATATATATATATATATATATATCCTATATTTTTAAAGTGTATATTAAGTGTCCATAATGGTATTTGTAACGCTATACGCCTAAGATTGACTCTCTTCAGGCGAATAAATTTGTGGCTTTATGTATCGGGTTCCTTATATATATATATATATATATATATATATCATTATGGTAGAACGTGCAAACTACAAACTATTATAAAATATTGTACACTTTGTCTCGCTATAATTAACAATGATGGTAAAAAAAACGTTTACTACCATCATTGTTAACTACCTGATGAGACATTGTTCTTTCAATGTCAAAACAAAATGAACAATTTTGTAGTAGTTTGTATTTTGCACATGTTCCATCGTAATCATTAACAATAAATATTCATTGCTCTATGTTTATATTGAACACAGTTTTAAATTAATGTTTTGTACATTCCAATTATTTTCTTCGTTCTTATTCATTGGGTTTGGATATATAGGTAGAGGTGTATATATATATGTGCATGTGGGTGTATGTAGACATGTATATGTGCATATGTATACATATATATATGTAAATATGTGTGTGTATATATATATATATATATATATATATATATATATTTAGTGTATCGAGGCAGCAAATAATTTTCTAAACATATAATGTTAGATTTAAGAGACAATGAATGTCTATTATATTTAATCATGAGCCGTTCTAAACGTCGTATTTTGGCTTTAATTTCAGTTGAAAATAAAGACAAAAATTCTCCAACATTTGGATAATTTTTATTAATTTGGTTCTGAGCCATCTTCGGAGAGGTCATTAAGACGATAACACAATAACATCCACCATCACCGACAATTTCATTTTGTGTTGACATAAAACTCCGTTAGGCCACGTCAATAGTTACCAAAAATAACAAACGCAGTTCGCAAATTTGCAATGCGGTTCTATGACGTCACACCGCGTGATAGCGCGAAATGACAACAGAACCATGTATTCAAATGCAATGCAATATGTTATGCATTAATGCAATGTGTTATGCGTTGCCGAGCGGAGTTTTATGTCAACACAAAATAAAATCGTCGGTGATGGTGGATGTTATTGTATTACCGTCTTAATAACCTTTCTGAAGATGGCTCATGTGAGCTGAAAGCTTAGAACCAAATTAATAAAAAATTATCCAAATGTTGGAGAATTTTTGTCTTTATTTTCAACTGAAATTAAAGCCAAAATACGACGTTTAGAACGGCTTATTATTAAACATAATAGACATTCATTGTCTCTTATATTAAACAACATTTCTCTGAAAAACATAAACATGTAGGTAATATCAGACAGATTTTGGTCAACAATACGGTGATCCTTACTCATACACACAGTAAGAGGAACCTGCAGATATTGGAGGCCATGTACATCAAATCAAAACAACCAACACTCAATAAAATCAACTTTAAAACAGGAAATAACATATTACATTGCATTTGACTAGATGGTTTTGTTGTCATTTCGCGCTATCCCGCGGTGTGACGTCATAAAACCGCATCGCAAACTTAAGAAATGCGTTTATTATTTTTGGTAACAATTGACGTTGCCAAGCGGAGTTTTATGTCAACACAAAATAAAATCGTCGGTGATGGTGGATTTTATAATATTTCAGTTTAAACTACCTCTCTGAAGATGGCTCATGTGAGCCGAAAGCTTAGAAGAAAACCAATAAATAATTATCCAAATGTTGGAGAATTTTTGTCTTTATTTTCAACTGAAATTAAAGCAAAAATACGACGTTTAGAACGGCTCATGATTAAACATAATAGACATTCATTGTCTCTTATATTTAATAGCATGTGTCTAGAATATATATATATATATATATATATATATATATAATTTCTTTAATCAAAATGTGAGTGTGTGCATGTAAAAATTTAAGTAGTTATGTACAAGTATAGTTGAGCAACTAAAGATTAATATGCAAGCAAATATATAACACAGACCCTTTAAACAACCCTCCAATGGATGCAACTAAAACCACGTTAAAGACTTTATATCCATTAATTTATTTGTTTTATTAGTTAATTATCAATATTATTCAAATTATATTAATCACTGTTGTCATTATTATTATTACTATTATTATTATTATTATTGTTATTATTAATAAGTTTTATGAAATAGTATTATTTGTATCGTTAAGAATAATAATTAGAACTTGTTCCCTGTTTTTTTTTCGAAACATTCTTATCGTGTACGATAAAAATATTATTGTCATAAAACCAAAATAATAGATTAGTATATACAATATGAAGATATTATTACCGTTAGAATTAATAAAGCTGATAATTCAATGCTTCTAATGAAATACAGCCCCAAAATTTACTGTCATGTATTTGAGAAGAGTCAACTAAAATTTAAGGCCAAGGTCATCTTAACGCTTTTGATAGAAATACAGCCTCTCGTAATAACTAACACTAACACCCTAATAACTAACACTAACACAGATGTTATTATAATTAATTTCTCAAGGTACCCCAGTACTTTCGATCTCTTTCCGAGATCATCTTAAAGGGTGTGAGTTATGGTAACAAAGAATAACTGCAAAAATGTGTTGCTAAAAATTACTGTAAATTTTTTTCTGCTTCAAATATAAAGGTTGGGTACCTTGAGAAATGAATGATAATAACATCTGTCAACGTTAAAGCTCATTTCTGACATTTTTAAATTATAATACGCGAAAGACTATCTGTGAGTATGAACGGGTTTTATTAAAAATAAGCAGACATAATGTTTTCAATTTATTTAATCTGACATGTCTAAAAGAAAGTTTGCTACCTAAATACACACACACACACACACACGTATATATATATATATATATATATATATATATATGTGTGTGTGTGTGTGTGTGTGTGTGTGTGTGTGTGTGTGTGATTAAAGGAAAAGTATAATTTTACTTACGCGTTTCGTCTACTTAAGGTTCTATCAAGGCAAAAAATGAAATGAATTTTATTTTAAACAAATTATCCATTAAAGTATTAAATTCATTTCTTTGCCTTCATAAGGTCCGTCAGAGGACGAAAAGCGTAGGTGAAAATATAGGTTTTGCTTGCTTAATTTTTAAATCACACTGTTCCTTTTATCAGAATATAACTGAG
>JBBBDQ010000991.1:2512500-2535000 GCA_037127315.1 Ascarosepion bandense
CAATCGCTAAAATTAAGCAACGTTGAGCTTGGTCACTATATAGATGGGTTATCGCTTCGGAATACCGGGTGCTGTAAGCTTGGTGTGCGTCTGGCGCAATAGATAACGATTCTGAGTTAGAAATCGGAGAGCCGTGTTCCACTTCCAGTCAGTTTAGTTATATCAACTTATGCGTATATAACCTTGGGAAAGATATGCATGTACATACGTCACTCGCCTGACGACGCTATGACACTGTCAGCTCTCTTCCTTCGGGTAGAGGGCGCTCTCTGCTTCCGAGCAGAGAGCACGAACCCAGTCGTGGTTCCGCCGAAGGGTAGAACCACGACTGGGGAAAAATAGACAGACATTTTTTGGCCCGGCTATATGGCCGGGAATACCCACTATAAAATGACCATGTGTCACATCCGGCCTTGCGTGGGAAGGCTAGTAAATACAGCATGTACATCTTCTACCCCCAACCCCAGATATGGATTAATTGGTATGAATTGTATCAATAAACCATTATCATTTCCAAAAACTTCTTCAGTCAGTCGTACGTGATACACGCTTGGGCGATCATGTCTCGAAAGAGACATGACTAACTGGGTAGAAAATTATCAAGCAGGAGGTTGTCATTACTTTCTACGGTAGACTGGTTGCCAGCTAAGACTACAGAACCCATTTAGTCCTGTTATTTAACTCATAACTGGGGGAAATAGAGGGATTAATAACTTTCCCAAGAGTATTTGCGCGTAAGTGAATGCATGGAACTCAATTAAATTCGAACTCAATTCCCTGATTTCTTATTCCAAGCCGATATCCTCCCCCCTCTCTCTCTATCTGTCTGTCAATCATCACAGGCAACCTCTCCTGCCTCCCATAAGCATGGACCAAGCGAATCTCCTCGAAAGCAATACTCTGCGCCTCCTCGGCCTTACCTTCTCTTCTGATCTCAAGTGGAACCACCACATTGAGTCAATAGCTAAATCTACTGCTAGGAAGGTTGGGTCACTGTGTCGGGCCAGGAAGTTTTTCCCACCTGAAACCATCCTGCATATATACAAATCAACAATTCGTCTGTGCATGGAGTAATGCTGCCATATATGGTCAGGTGTCCCCGTTGTTCATCTCCGTGTTCCTGACAGGCTCCAAAGGAGAATCAGTAATGTGATAGGTACCGACCTGGCGGCTCGACTACAGCCACTTTCCCACCGATGAGTAGTGGCTTCCCTTTGTCTGTTCTATAAATACTTCCATGGCTTCTGCTCCAACGAACTTACGTCACTGGTGCCTCCGTAACAGGTGTTTACTCGTGCAACCAGACTGGCTACTGGGTCTCAGCCATTCACAGTTAGATCAACCAAATGCAGACGACAATTCTACTCCTGCAGCTTTTTCCTCGCACTTCCCGCCTGTGGAACGTGCTTCCTTATTCTTGCTTTCCTAACGGCTACAACCTCCAAGAATTTAAATGCAAGGTCAGTACTCAGCTCTTAACTACTTGACCCTAGTTTTTTCCACACCGTCCTGTAGATCCTTTCCTTTCTCTCCACCTTTGCAACTGTCATCACACCTGTATTCTTTCTGACTGATTCGTCCTTCCCCTCACTCTCCTCTAATCCTTTTACTCTTATGTAGCCCCCTGTACATCAGTGGCGTTACCGCCTTGCTCAGGGTGATATGATTAATATATATATATATTAATCATATCACCCCGAGCAAGGCGGTAACGCCAATGATATATATATATATATATATATATATATATATATATATATATATAAGAAGGGCGTTGTGGGGCAGTGATTAGACTTCTAACTTTAAATAACCCGCAAAAAGCTGATAAGCCGTAAAAATATCAATATATTAATCGGCGAGTCGATTCTTCTGACTGTGAAGACAATTTTGTTGGGCGTTAGCCTTCTTCGGATTTTTTCTTTGGCCCTTCACGGGGAGGAATGTTGATAGTGGCTTACAGCACCTGACATTCCGAAGCGGTCACTCATCTATGCTCCGGTTCAACTTCGGCGATCGGACGAGAACCGCTGTTTCAACGACATAAACGTAAAAACATAAATACAGATGCAGATAATTTAGATACGCTAAAAATAAGCCTTAAAGTACTTCGGTAAAAAGTGGAAGTTCAAAACTTAGTCAGGCAAAAAGGGTGCGTGCTGAGGTTGCTAAATTTTACGGTAAGAACGAGAATTCTATCTTTTATGTAAATTGTATATTTTTATCACCGTAAACGTTATTTTTAGTAGATATTCATATTTGAGTCGACGCTACATTTACTTACTAAACACTTCCCAGGTTTTTTGAATTTCTGCGCATGCTTGATTTTAGTATCCCAGATCAGAAGTTAGCATTTTGGGATTCTCATTTTGCTGATGACCATGCATTAAGTTTTCTTGTAGTTTATGCTTAGTCCTTTCTTCAAGCTTTCCTTCGCTACACTCCGTAGGTGGTTTTATAGTTTCCTTTCCGTCTCTGCTATCAGCACTGTGTCATCTGCGTATCTTATATTGAAATATGACTTCGTATTTCGATGTTAGCTTTCGGAGGATGGTGGGCTCAAGGCCGTAAAAGTATTATTTGTATTATTTACATGTGGACTATTGTCCTCATCGTTGTTGTTGTGACCTCCGGCCTTTGACAATTATATATTTACCTGCAGGGAAAATAGTCTAGTCGTGTTTATTCATGTATTTGGTGACGTAGTAATTGTCAGTTCTGGCCCGGTCAGGATGTATTTGAATTCAATCTAAACAGGATGGGCAGTAATTGAGCAGTACGAAAAAATAAAAAGTAGACGATATATACCTAGACATGGATAGTGGAACGAGAACAATCAATGTTATAATGCTCGTATAAGCTCGTAATTTATGGTTTATAATATTATAAGAGAAACAATGGAACAAAAGGTTTAATCCCATGAGGGACATGGATTAAGAGCGAATACCTTAGTTTAGTGCAACAATGCGTATTACTCAACGCTACCCTTTGCGACCCCTGTTCTTATGAACAGGAGTCCTACTCACGTATCTAAGTTCAGCAATTAGTGTAGAGGCAGTTGGTCGTCATTTGTTTTAAGAGTCTGCCCTGCAGATTAAATATAGGTTTCAATTCGGAATTCCTTGTAGGTTAACCTGGTTTACATAAACCTAATGAAGGCTGGAGGACACAAAGGTGGAAACGTTGTGATATTATCAACAAAAATGAGAACAATAGTCCACATGTAAATAGTGTATAAAAAGGTAACTTCTCATTCTATAAATTTAAACAAAAGCGGAAAATAGACGCCATCTTTTCTAACTCTGCTATTTTATTGCTAAGTTTAAAAAAAACAAAAAAAAAACAAAACAAACTATTAAATTTCGGAATATCAAAATACCGGAATATCAAAATACCGGAATATCAAAAATCATAACACATAATTAGTGACTAAATTTAAGAAAGGGTCTGGCAAAGCATCTAAACTTATTTATAAATGGAACTTTGTCTGTGTGTGTGTGTATGTCTGTGTGTGTGTGTATGTCTGTGTGTGTGTTTCCGTTATCTATAGACTCCGAAACGGCTGAACCGATTTTCTTGAAAATTTACACAGTTGTACTATAAGCATCTGCGAATGTTCTTAGCTAGGTTTTGTGTCGAGGTACTCCCGATAAATATCAAAAATCGATCATCGAAAAAATCTGGTTATAGAAGGAGCGGTCCGATTTTAATCAATTTTGATACATTCATAGACAAAGACATAAGAAACGATATTCAGAAGTTAGTGCAGAATATTTGATATTGATACCAGGAAATCAAAATTTGATTTACATCCATTCATTTTGCTTTCAGTCTACGGTTTCGCTTTAACTGGAAAGAACTATTGCTTTTTAGTCTTTCGTGGCAACGTCCAAAGGGTCTGGTCTCCAGGACCATGGATTAGTTTTAAAGCTTTCATTACACCCGAGCAACGCCGGGTTATACTGCTAGTATATATATATATATATATATATATATATATATATATATATATATATAAACATTTATTCCCATTCCATCAGAAGATTGGATAGCTTCGACGCTTACAAATACACATTGATTAAAATGGAAATAAGCCATATACAAGGAGCGATGGATAAATTGTCGTGTAAATGACGCAAAAATGACATCTCAATTTATCATATATACACAATGGATAAATTTTTGTCTAAATGACACAATAATGAAAATAATTTTGACATCTCATTTTAACAGATATACAGGCTGCGATGGATAAATCATCGTCTAAATAACACTAAAATGAAAATAACTTTGACATGTTATGTTAACAGATATACTGCTATTTTAATTCGACTATCTCATGTACTCATCTTTAAAGTAAAAACATTGTCAGACTAAAAATAATACCATTAATTTTTATAACTTTTTCTGTTTTATTACATGTTTAATTGCAAGTAACAAATAGAATTGATAATTCTATCTAAATTAACACAATACAATTCACATGAGGTCACCTCATAATGCATAATTTAAGATTATTTAAAAAAATAACTTACCTATAATAGAGCTAGATTACTTCCCTTTAAAGTTCTCCCAGATGAGAGGCAGAAAATAATTTACTTATGAAAAATTTGTAAAATCTTATTTTTCTTTATCCTTAAATTTGTCGATGGTTTTAAGTTACAGAAAAAAAAGTGGGGAGCAAACATCTGCTCTAAAGGTGATGTCAGGCCTGGTATATGAAATGTTTTGCACGAAACAACTGCTTTTCATTAAGCCATATCTCATTGGGGGATTTTATTTTTTTGTTCATTCAGTAATTTACACTAAAAATATACACTTGCGATCTGCGGTTGGTGCAATGGATATCGGCTCGGAATCATAATACGGAGAGCTGGGTTCGAATTCCAGTGAAATTCGTTGCGTTCACTTACACGCAAATACCCCTGGGAAGTATATAAATCCATCTATTCTCTCTCCGGCTATGGGTTGAATAGCAGGACAAATTAGGTTCTGTAACCTTGGTTGGCAAGTAGCCTGCCACAGGAGAAAATGGCAACCTACCGCGAGAAAATCTGTCTTGTAAGTCATGTCTCGAAGCCCAAGCTTGTATCACGTATGGCAATTGAGTGAGTGGCTCTTCATGTGCAGACCAGGTCTAGAGGAATTCCCTAAATCAATTGGGTCAAACCATTTCTTTTATATACGCAGTATCTATGCTGATGACGAAACTATTTTATTTGATGCTAATCTTCAAGAGAGTGAATCATTGCGTCTTATTGGTCTAAAGTAAAGATTATATTAAAGCAATTAGGTCCGCTACTAGGAAAGTGGGTCCACTATGTCGCGCTAGACTATTTCTCTCGTCAGAATCTGTCTTACTAATTTATAAGTCTACCATTCGATCATGCTTAGAATATTGCTGTCGCATATCGGCTGGTGCTCCAGTTACTTATTTAGAGATCATTGATAAAACCCAAAGAAGAATCTGCAATGTCATTGATCTTCACCTGGTATCTCGGCTTCAGTCTTTTTCCACTGCTGTAACGACGTATCGATGGACCTTTTCTGTAAATATATTTATGGTAATTGTTCTGATAAACTTTCCTCAATAGGACCTAAACTCTATAAATTTAAGCGCAGTACTAGATTAGTAGTGAGGTTTCATCATTTTGCAATTTAAATTGCAAGATGTGTGTTTCAGTTCTATGCTACAAGTTTATTTTATGGTACTTCTCGCCTGTGAAACTATATTCCGGCTGATTGCTTCCCAGTTTGATCTTCAAAAATTTAAATGCAATGACATTTGTTATCTACTGTCTTACTAATTTCTGTTCTTTTATAGTTCTCTATTGTTACGAGGTTCATTCAATAAATATGGCGAATCTTTTGGTATAAGGACTTCTAAGAGGGTCATTCAATAAATAAGGTGAATGTTTCGGTATAAGGACTTCTACGATGGTCATTCAATAAATAAGGTGAATTTTTCGGTATAAGGACTTCTAATACAGATAGAAGCTTACTTTTTTATATTTTTCCTTTACTTCTTTTTCAATGGGATTTAAATTTTTTTGCAGAATGAAAAAGAACTTTGAGAGTTTTGTTGATTAACAAAGATGGCCGACCAAGAAGCATGCTCCAGGATTGAACAGAGGTCAGTTATCAAGTATTTGGTTGCTGAAGGGAGCAAACCAATTGAAATTCATAGGAGAATATCAACTGTGTATGGTGCCACATGTTTCAGCCAAAAAGATGTCTACAAGTGGGCTAAATTGTTTAAAGAATTTAGAAAGTGACGATGAAGTCGAAAGTACTGTGAGCGATTGGCTGAGACATCAGTCCAAAGATTTTTACGCTGAGGGAAAACGGAAGCCTGTGTACTGATGAAAAAAGTGTGTGACACTGCTGGGAGACTACGTTGAAAAAAAAGTAAGCTTCTATCTGTATTAGAAGTCCTTATACCGAAACATTCACCTTATTTATTGAATGACCATCTTAATAAAGTTTTTCTTTTTCTGATAACATCAAAAAAAGGACAGTTGAAGTTTCTGGGACACCCAACGAGGAAGGAAGGCTTGGAAAATCTGATGTTCATGGGATGAATAGAGGGAAGGAAAGACAAAGGAAAGCAACGCGTGACATACTTGGTAGACTTGAGCAGATGCATGACGGAACGGGGATTGAGTGGAATTACAGGAAAATGGGTGTTAATAGCTCCAAGGGATAGGGAGATGTGGAGGACCATGATCGCCTAAGGCGCAAAGGATAGAAAGATACGTTCACAGTCAGCAACCTCCCTGCGGCTTAGGGGATTTGTTACTTTGCTCGCTGCGAAATAAAAGATTTGAGCCATAAATCACGAATCTTTTCGGTTGTATAAATCATATAATTTTACCAAAATTATTTTAGAGAAATTGGATTTATTCCAGATGATATTTCATTGAACTGCCTGAATGACTCCCAAAGGTAATACATATTAAATAGAACCAATTACGTTTTGATCAATCTGTAATTGAGCCTTAGTATTTGGCGGCAAGACAAATCAATCAGGGCAGGGTGTCCTGGTGCCTTGTCCAGAAATAACGATGTTTTAAAATTAAGATTGTGTGTTTTTTCAATTTAATATTGTCCGTTATCCATTAATCCATCCATTGATTCATTTGCTGTCCTTGGATGAAATGGCCGTTAGTGTCAAGAGCATTTTGGATCATCAGTGGATCTTGCCCAAATTTGTCGTGTGTTTTTTTTTTTCGCGGACATAGTATCTACACCCTTTCACTAACCATCGTAAAAATTGCTGCGTTTATAATTCAGAGTTGTCCTTCTCCTTGACTGATTACTAAAGAATCAAGTCTTAGTTGTTATTTAGCCCATAGCTGGAGATGGATGAGATGAATTCGTATCTTTCCTAAAGGCATTTGTACGATTGTAAATATATAATTCGTCCAGAATTTGAAGTTTGTGGGCCGAGTTCACACTCCGAGCTGCTAACGGCTGAACTACATACACAAAATCCTTAAAATTAACGATATTTATTTTTTCAACTGTATTTTGATTCAGATTTTCAATTCCTCGTTAATCTCATTGTTGGTTGCATTATTCGATTTCAGAATAAAAATTAGCATTCCTGGGCCAGTAATATTATCCTGATATCTCGATTTTTCAGCTTTGTGCCAGGCTAATTTAAACCGATAAAATAGGTCCTGGATTACTTTCTTAAGAATTAAAATCAAGTGGATCAGCTAGCAAGTTATCTTCATAAGTTTTAGTTGCTGCTTGGTTTTGTGACATTGTTAGACGATTTAATATCGAGTATTGTGTGGGATAACTAGTGAGGCTCGAACACGCTACTCAGTAGGACTAATCACAGAGACTAGCATTGATAAACGTTAACATCCGTCAAGTCGTGCAGGAATTTGTTCAGTCGGGCAAGGAGTTTGTTTTAAAATCATTTAACCCCAAGCAAGGCGGAGCTGTCACTGGTGCGCAGGGGGTTACATAAGTGGTGAGTGATGAGAAAGAGGAACAAGTTACGGCGGTGTCAGAGAATGAGTAAGAGAAGGATGAGAATACAGGTGTGAAGAGAGCTGCATGAAAGCAGAAGTGAAAGGAAGAAGAACATGAAACAAGCGTTGTCAAAGAAAGGATGTGAGTCAAGGACATAAGAAATGCCAATCGTCTTGGCATTTAAATTCTTGGAGGTTTTAGCTGTCAGGTAAGCAATTATACGGAAGAGAATTCCACAGGCGGGAAGTGCGAGCAAAGCAGTAGAGTAGAAGTTGCAGTTACATTTGATTAATTTCACTGTAAAAGGGTGGAACCTAGCCGCTAGTCTAGTAGCTCAAGTAAATTCATGAAGAGGGAGCACCAGGGAGCTAAGCTTGTCGAACCAGAAGCCCTGAAAGTATTTGTAGAAAAAACAGAGGAAATTCACATTACGTCGGTAAGAAAGTGAATGGAGTTGAGCGACCCAGTCGGAATCAATTACATTGCAAATTCTTCGTTAGATTTTGTCAAGAAGTCTGAGATGAATAGCAGGGGCACCCGACCAGATGTGACAGCAGTATTCAATCCACAGGCGAATGATAGATTTATATATTTGCAAGATGGATTTAGATGAGAAAAACTTCCTGGCCTTACACAGAGAACCAAACTTCCTATCAGTGGATTTAGTTATGGATTCAATGTAGTCATTTCACTTGAGGTCGGCTAAAAGAGTTAGGACGAGAAGCCACACTTTTTTGCTTTCAGGGAGACTAGCCTGAACCATTCTGATGAGGTGAAGGAGCGGCTGTCTATGGTGGCTAAAGAATAGCAGCTTCGTTCTGGAAGCATTAAACTTTACGAGCGATTTCTTACCTCAGTCCACCCCAGATTGAAGGTTCTTTTCATGATCAGCAACGAAGCTTGCTTTGTCATCCTCGGCAGATTTCTTATCGAGATGGGAGTAAATGGGTGTGTCGTCAGCGTAGATGCCTACTTGGGATCTAATTGCATCAAGGAGATGGTTGATGAAGATGAAAAAAGGCGAAGGGCCCTAGAATAGAACCTTGAGTGACACCCGCGTTCGTATGATACTATTTGGAAGCATGCCCATTCACTACTACATTCATTAGTATCTGTCCAATTATTGATCACTTTGTAACTGTTTTCTTTGATTAAAATCCTCTCTATTATAATAAATATCATTGTGTGTTTATATATATATATATATATATATATATATATATATATATGCTTCTATACAAACTGTGTCCACTATATATATATAATTTTAAAAAATATGTAACGATCATTCTAAAGACAGTATCTGAAAATTGTGTTGAGCATGAAACTCAGAGTTGTGCTACCGATGAGAAAAATGTACCTCATTCTTTCTCTCTCTCTCTCTCTCTCTCACACACACACACACACACACACACACACACACACATATATATATATATATATATATATATATAATGCCACGGCAAATATATGTCGAGAAATGAATTGAAAATTATGTTATCCTCTCTGTTATAATAAAGACCGTTGTGTGTGTATATATATATATATATACACACACATATATATGTAGGTTAGAATCTTTCAATGAACTTAGTAAATAAAGTGCAAAAGTAATAATAATGATAAAGAAAGAATGATAATAGTATTTAATAAGTATGTCTTTTTTGGTACTGAGGATGAAATAATGTAGATAGTCAGTCAGTTAAGTGCCATACGTGATACACGCTTGGGCGATCATGTCTCGAAAGAGACATGACTGACTGGGCAGAAGATTATCCCGCAGTAGGTTGCCATTGCTTTCTGCGGTAGACTGGTTGCCGACCAAGAGCTACAGAACCCAATCTGTCCTGCTATTTAACCCATAACTGGAAGGAAGAGACGGATTAATACCTTTCCCAAGGGTATTTGCGCGTAAGTGAATACAACGGATTCAGCTGGAATTCGAACTCTGCTCCCCGATTTCTCGTTCTGAGCCGATATCCACTGTCCCACAACGCACGAGAATGTTTGTTCAATGTATTTCTCTTCTTCAGTTAGATAATTATGGCTGCATATCCTGAGGGCCCTATGGTAGAAACCTATATTTAAGCCAGGTTTAATTCTATCGTTGTGGTGAGAATAGAAATTAATAGGATCGTTTTTGTTGGTAGGTTTACAGTAAACTTTAAATTCTAATATATCGTTATTATATATTATTAAGATATCAAGGAACGGTAAAGAATTGTTAGTTTCAAGTTCATAAGTGAATTCGGTGGTAGGTTCTACTTTATTCAGTTTTATGACTAATTTTGGTAGATTGGTGTCATGGGGGTAAAATAATAGGATCTCATCTATATATCTTAAGTAAATACAACCATTAGGTATAATATATTTGAAAGAACCTGATTCTAAGAATTCTATAAATAGGCAAGCAAAAATACCACTAATAGGAGGTCCCATGAGTAAACCAAATTTCTGTTTATAAAAAGTGTTGTTAAAAGAAAAAGATTAATGGTTTGTGATTAATGTGCATATTTTTATTATATTCTGGACAAGCTTTACTTTGGATTTCGTAAGATGGTTTCTAAGAAGGTTTAGACCATTTTTAACGTGGATGTTTGTATAGAGGGATTATATATATATAGTCATCCGCAGACAGATCTGTTTCGCTGTATCACAGCTCATCAGTACGGTTAGACATCCGAATGCTTCTAGCCAGGATTGAAACGCGACTGAACTGACATCAGTCAGCAATTCTACCTCTGAGCTATGAGCGGTAGAAGAAGGCGGACTTTAGCGTGTTGTATACAGTGTAAACACACGCCAGTAGCCAAGAGTGTTCAAATTCATAACTGAATGAACGACGCGTAGATGCATGAGTAGCTACTGTTTTTATAAAGTATACCATTCCTCCATAATGCTCAATCGGGGTGTATTTCCTTCCTATCACGCTCATGGAGAGAGAGAGAGAGAGAGAGAGAGAGAGAGAGAGAGAGAGAGAGAGAGAGAGAGAGAGTTTAGAAAGTTCTTGCCTCATATTTGCTGTTTGTCAATGCGTTACGATTTTATCTTTTGCAATAATTATGTCACCGAGTAGTGAAGAATATATATATATATATATATATATATATATATATTCGCCTGAAATAAGCTTATACTTCCAATTCACCATGAAATAACGTGTCTGCCTTAATTTTTCTTCGATATATATATATATATATATATATATATATATATATATATATATATATGTATATAATGCTCTCATTACGATTGACCTCTCTGGAGAAGAAAATTTTAACAACAGTTCCCACTTCGGCTATAATGCGTGTCTCTTTAGAAATGAATTGAATTCTCTCGGTGACTGGCGTCTGTATACACTACTTATATACAAGACGTTCAAATTTCCGTTCTCTGAGGACATGCGCTGTTGGCTTAGGGAGTCAAGACTCCGACTGACATAAAATCGGTCGAGTTTCGATCCCAGCCAGAAGCAAGTGGATATGTCTAGCCACACTGAAGTGCTGTGATGCAGTGAAATGGGCTTGTATGTGGATGACTAATATATGTATGAAATTATTTGTTTGAACATTATTTTTGATCGATACTCGTATTTAGTTAGATATTATGTTTATAATCAAATAATATATATATATTTATTTCTATCGGCCTGATTATTTACGATAAATTTTCCTACGAAAATGTCTGTCATTTGGCAGCATTCGAACCTGCGACCCCTATCAACATAGGGGAAGCCACCCATTGATATGGCGCGTTTTAGACCTCTCGAATACGAATGACCAACAAATAATGAAACGATATCAAATCAAGCCTATATAACACAATTTTCGATTCTGCGTAAATGCTTCAATTCTGCATAAATTCTTTGCACTGAAATGTATCGTAATGTCAACAAATTTAAACATACAATGTTACAGAAATTCTCGAAAATTAACAAAATGGATAAATAAGGAATACATGTAGCTCTAAGTGAATTTTTCCCTTATTAAATGGTATACATATTACCGGAAGAAAGCAGTCTAGCCAAAAAAAAACAAAACTTTTTCGTCTTTTTCATACTGAACCCACCACATCCTCTAACATCTAACCTGTAATTTAATTTTTCAAAGTCGACCGCCATTCTGATTAGTTAAATTAAACAGACCCATTTTGATATAAATTGTCTATCTTGCCCCTCCATATTAACTTTTTAATAAGCAAACCTATTGTTTTCTGCATTCAAATTTAAAATAATTTTCACCAAAGTTAGTTGGGCATTGCCTAATGACGACAAAAAATAAAAATAAAAAAATATACATATCGAAACATAGAAACTTCCGTGTCGCAATGTAAATTAAATTAAATTAATAATAAAAACAAACAAAAAAACAACAACAAATAAACAATCAAATTTAATCGTAATTATATTACGTTCTACAATATTTGTTGTATTGAGCACTTTTTAAAAAAGTAAATGCCGGAGATCTCTCGAATCTAAACAATAGTTTTCTTCATCTTTCATCTGAATATATATATATATATTTTTTGAATATGTCCAGCGTCTGTAATATATAAAAAAAATTTTTCCTTTCTTTTCTTTTCTTTTTCCCTCCCTTCCTTCCTTTATCTCTCTTATCTCCCACCTTTTTTCCGTGTTGCTTAACCTTACATCAATTCAACACGGCTGTCTGTTAATTTTTAAGTTACAATTCTCTTTCCTTTTTTTTGCGAATCCAGACGATGTCAATTTTTTCTTTTCTTGGTTATTTGTTTTTATTTTGTTTTATCTTTTTCTTTTTTTCTTTTTCTTTTTTCTTTTCTTTTTTAATTTCTTTGCAAATCTATTTAAAAAGGAAAATTTGACTGATTTTTCTCCAGTTTCTGAAAGGATTTTTACGTTGCTGAGGTGATGTGTTATCCCCGTGGGGATTTTCATATCGAAATGGTCATTCAACATCATTGCATTAATCCTTTTTTAATTTATATTTGCTCTGTAATATTTTATTACATGGAGCTCTTTTCCTGTATCATTTTTTAATATTAAAATATAATTTTTAATATTAATTAGGATCGGGTTTTTGGAATTTACCTTCCTGCTTTTTTCACTTGGATTGAAGTATCTGAATTAAAATATATATATATCGTTTTTCCATGCTGATGCGTTTGGGTTATTATTTTTTCGTATGTCTTAATGTAAGATACACAATAAGTACATCAGTATATATGTTGCCGTCATTTTAGACAGTATATCTATATATATATATTTTGATTGCACGGGCATTCAATTTTTTTGAAATATTAACTTATCATATGTTTTTAGATTACCCCAACACGTTGTAGTAAATTTGTTTTAGGGAAATACACATCAACTTCAGTTGCAAAAGTATGAAGATCTGCGAGCGCAATGCGGATATAGGAAACTAACCTGCTTGTACCGTGCGGGGCTGATGAGGCGCCCCGCGCTGATAGGGCGACCCGCGTTAGTAGGTAGTGAGGATTTGGCCTCCAAAATATAAGGGTCATCATGTGATGAAAGATGTGCTGGGGACCACAGATTCTGTTTTCGAATTAGTAGCTGCATTAAATTATCGATCTATATCCTCGATTCTTTTACCGTGAAGAAATGTTAACGTTGGTAATTATATGAATGAAAATAATACGTGTTTTTCTTTCTTTTTCTTCTATGTGCCGTGTCCCTTCAGGACCTGAGCGATAGTAGGTTTGTATCATTTGTAAGAGACAAAGAAAAGCTATCCGTGACATACTTGATGGACTTGAGCAGATGGATGGCGGAGCAATTTTGAGCTATATAACAGAAGAAGGTTTGTTAAGGTGATTTTCTAAGCGCAGCTTAGATGTAGCACAAGACCGAATTCATGGGACCCCCAGTGAGGATCAAACTCACTACACAATTATAACTGCTCTAGCGAGACAAGCCTCCTGATAATTACACCACCTCGAGGTTCCAAGAGAAGGGTTGTTAAGAGCTACAAAGGACAGGGAAATGTGGAGAGCCTTGATCGCCTACGTCATGAAGGGGCACGGCATATAGAAGAAGAGGATGGTCGTAAGCCGTTCAATAACTGAAAGGATTATTTCCTGGCAGCTGATACAACCTTTGACCTTGCTTTTAATGCTAAATGAGAATTGACTTGCAGCTATTCAATCAGTCAGTCAAGTGCCATACATGATACACGCTTGGGCGATCATGTCTCGAAAGAGTCATGACTGACTGTGCAGAAGATTATCCCGCAGTAGGTTGACATTGCTTTCTGCGGTAGACTGGTTGCCGACCAAGGCTATAGAACCCAATCTGTCCTGCTATTTAACCCATAACTGGAAGGAAGAGATGGATTAATACCTTTCCCAAGGGTATTTGCGCGTAAGTGAATACAATGGATTCAACTGGAATTCGAACTTGGCTCCCCGGTTTCTCGTTCCGAGCCGATATCCACTGTACCACAACTCACATCCTAGCTATTCAATACAGACCCTAAATCTGCACTAATCCTGACGATCAGCCATCCCCTCAACGAGGCCCCTTGCTTTGAACGCTTCCTTTGTTTAAAGCCCTCAACAGATGTCAGATTTTTCCCCAGCTTTTTGTCCTGCTATCCATTTTCACAAACATTTTATGAGTGTCTTGTGGTGCAATGGATATCGGCTCGGAACGAGAAATCGGTAAAGCCGAGTTCGGATTCCATTTGAGTTCGTTGCATTCACTTACGCGCAAATACCCTTGGGAAAAGGTCTTAATTCGTCGCTTCTCCCTTCAGCTATGGGTTAAATAACAGGACAGATTAGGTTCTATAATTTTGTTTTGCAACCAGTCTACAGCAGACAGTAACGGCAACGTACTGTGGGAAAACCTTCTGCCTAGTCAGTCATGTCTCTTTCGAGACATGATCGCCCAAGTGTGTATCACGTGTGGCACTTAATTGACTGACTCAGAGTTTTCCTCTCTCCTCTTGTCGTGATATGTTATGTGAATGTCGAATTCTCCGAGCCCTATTTATTCATTATTTGTCCTTCAGATTTCAACTTATTTTTTATTTTAAGCATAAGTCTTCTCTTTTGTTTCCCTTTATATCTTTTTAATTAATAGTATGTTCAATCAATGGTATTCTCAGCATCCTTCTGTAGAAACATATACTTCTGCAGAAACTGCGAAGATATTGTCCTAAAGTTTTTATGAGAATACGCATGTTTAATTTTATTTACACTGTTGGGACTGTTGTTCTCATCTTCATTAATATGTTTACGACGTTTCGACCATTGTACGCTCTGGAATTCTTCAGAAATGAATACAATATGAGAACAAATAATACGAAGAGCTAGAATAAAAATTGCAATATGAGTTTAGGTAAACAGATGTTACTAAAACATTGAGTTTATAAGTCCCGAAAATTCATAGACTGATGTCTTCAAGGACACATGTCTCAGTGAATAGGCGTTAGTTAGTTCCAGAGTTGTGAGTTCAATACCTGGCTACAGTAGTGGTGAATAGATAAGCTTAGAGAGTTGATTCAAAGGGAGATAACTACATGGCACCTGGAAGTGGATTATGATATAATGGTAATGAGAATGATATACTCATGTGATCGAAGTAAAAGGTACGGTTCGAAATTCCAAATATCTGATGAAGGCTGGAGCGTACAACGGCCGAAACGTCGTAATCATGGTAATAAAGATAAGGACAACAGTTTAAACAGTGTAAATAATACCTCACCGAAGAAGTATAGACAAATAACACATATTTTAAGAGTTGACAAAATACCAACAAGCAGCAACATCGGAAATTATGATGAAATCGTCTTATTAGAATCTTCTCAATAGCAGGGCTCTTTTAACGGCAGGATTTCTACCCTTTACACTTACTCGCATATCCGTTATAGCAACAACCGATATGTTATGAAAGAACAGAAAGCACAAAATATGACCCAAGGAAAATTTGGCAAAAACGAGAAAAACAATAACAATGCTTCATCTAAAGAAAATTAGCAAATCTTACCTGTAATACACGGTGTCCATAAAATCTGTGTACACTTTAAAAATTTATCATTTTATTTGTGATAGTGTTGTGGAGCAGTTTTTGCACTGACGGTTATAATCGGGCGATGTCGGTTGAAAACCGACTGAACGCACCCAAAATGTTAGGAATTTGGTAATCTTTCACTGAACGCTGGCTTCTTAGTATTCGGCTAACTGCCGACTAATATCAGCTGCCTAGTAGTTCTACTAAACTCCAATAAAGAAAGAACTAAAGAACTCCTATAAAATTCCCAAGAACGTCTCAAGAACTTCTCTGCTACCTCTTATTAATATAGGAGGGAGAGTCCATTATCCGAGGAATAGGTATGTTTCACCATAACAGATAGAAATAATTTGTAAGATATGTTATAAAGTTTAATGGACCCAGTTTTAAGTATAGTTATTGAATAATTCTTTACCACAAAATTTGCATCAATTTTAAATAAGTAAAAAAACATGAACTGCAAAATCGTATTACCCTTTGTATTGCTAATGATGGAGGACATGTGGAAACTTAAATAAAATTTCAATAAAACCTTAAGAAATATAGATTTACTTCTTTCTAATCTTTTTTATAAATTATTTATTTCGCAAATACAAATAAAGTTATAAATTTTTCAAAGTGCACACGAACTCTATGGACACCCTGTATTTATATGAATTTGTGCCTTTCTGTTTTACTATGTGCCGTGTTACTTCAGGACTTGGGCGATCATAGCGCTCGACAATTTCTGTCCTTTGTAGCTTTTAATAAAATTTGTCTTTCTGTTATCTCCTCTAATTTATGTTCTGCGAAACGTTTGAACAAAACCTTCTTTGTGTTGTGTTTCTTCAGAACTTGGGAAAACATGGTTCTCTACAATTTCCTGTCTTTTGTAGCTCTTAGTGGAGTTTGTCTTTCTGCAATATCTCTTAATCACTGTTCTTAGAACCACTTATGCGATCTCCTTTAATAGGTTATATATACTGCTTTCTCTTGTTCTTCTTGTCGTAAGTATAACCTGTACGTGTTAAATTTCCCAAGCCCTCTTTCATAATTATGTAAGATATAAATTTCAAAAGTTCCTTATCATTGCTAAGTATTATTATACTTCTTTGTTTTAAGTTTTCATATACGTCATTAATTTTTAGTTCATAGTATTTTCAGTATCCTTATGCAGAGGAACAATTATTTTACGTTAAGTCTTCTTTTCATTTCTAATGAGATTATTCATAATTCACCACCATGAAGGAAGATTGATATTACATAACTTTTCACCGTTCTTTTCTTTGTTGTCAACGATAGTTTCCTGTTTTTAGTGCTTTGCTGAGCATTTGAAAGGCTTCTTTTGCTATCCAAGTAAGCCTTCGGATTTCGCTATCATAAAGAGCCATGGCCCAAAACGGATATTTTGGAGCCAGGATGTAAACCGGATTATTTTGAGCCATGACCTAAAACTGATTATTTTGAGCCATGAATTAAAACTAATGTTTTTGAGCCATGACTTAAAACGGATTTTTTTGAGCCATTACAAAAAACATTTTTTGGAGACATAGCTTAAAGCACATTTATTTGAGCTATGACTCAAAAAGAATTTTTTTATCCATGATCTAAAACTGTTTTATTTGAGCTATGACCTAAAACGGATTTTTTTGAGCCATGACCTAAAACAGATATTTTGAGCCATGGCCTAAAACAGATTTCTTTGGGCCATGACCCAAAACGGATTTTTCTGAGCCAAGATCTAAAACGGATATTTTTGAGCCATGACCTAAAACATATTTTGAGCCATGGCCTAAAACAGATTTCTTTGGGCCATGACCCAAAACGGATTTTTCTGAGCCAAGATCTAAAACGGATATTTTTGAGCCATGACCTAAAACATATTTTGAGCCATGGCCTAAAACAGATTTCGGGATTTGGGCCATGACCCAAAACGGATTTTTCTTTTTGAGCCAAGATCTAAAACGGATATTTTTGAGCCAAAATGACCTTTAAAACCCAAAATATTTTGAGCCATGGCCTAAAATTTTTAGATTTCTTTTGGGCCATGAAAACCCAAAACCGGAAAATTTTTCTGAGCCAAGATCTAAAACGGATATTTTTGAGCCATGACCTAAAACATATTTTGAGCCATGGCCTAAAACAGATTTCTTTGGGCCATGACCCAAAACGGATTTTTCTGAGCCAAGATCTAAAACGGATATTTTTGAGCCATGACCTAAAACATATTTTGAGCCATGGCCTAAAACAGATTTCTTTGGGCCATGACCCAAAACGGATTTTTCTGAGCCAAGATCTAAAACGGATATTTTTGAGCCATGACCTAAAACATATTTTGAGCCATGGCCTAAAACAGATTTCTTTGGGCCATGACCCAAAACGGATTTTTCTGAGCCAAGATCTAAAACGGATATTTTTGAGCCATGATCTAAAACTGATTTCTTTGAGCTATAGCCTAAAATGGAATTTTTTGAGTGATGACTTAAGACGGTTTTTTTAAAGATAATTAAACGGCATGGCAACAAAACACAGAATTTAAGATAAACTTTCTGTTTGTAAAAAATATTTGCTTACAGCATTAGGAAGCCTCGAGAAGTTTTCGAATTATAGGAAACATTTCGATGAATGGTTCTGCTATACAATTTCTATCATTTGCTACATAGGCTCCACGAATACTTTAAAAGTTCACACGTTATTGTGGTGATCATGAATATGTTAATTTTGTAATCGTTGTCTGGCATAACAATCTGGAAAAATTGATTAAACAAATGAAAAGGTTAAAACATTTGCCAGTTTCAGTGATTAATCAGTGAAAAACAGTGGTGGGGGTCGGTTCGAAAACAAAAGCAGTGTCTCTCGTCTCAAATAAATAACGATATTTGAGGAGGGAAATAAATCAAAACGCGAGACTGAGATATTTTTTAGATAGATAAACAGATATAGACAGACTGAAAGATATATATATATATATATATATATATATATATATATAATTTAGAAAAAAATGTTGATATACTACAATTTCAATGGGTAATACATATTTCACCGCACAATGTTAACCCGATGATATATAAGTGGTTAATACTAATGAAAGTACATTCCAGAGTTTGACATTTACTTTTAAAAAGTGCTCAATACAAAAGTAGAGCATAGATATATCGTTATTATTAAAATTATTATTATAGCATACTGCAACTTAATAGCTATAAGGTTTCGGTGCTTAATACACCATCATCAGGCAGTCAATGCCTTCCCGATGATAGGGTATTAAACAGCAAAGCTTTATAGCTATTAATTTGCATTATGCTATATAATAACTATAACTATAACTATAACTATATATATATATATATATATATATATATATATATATATATATATATTCAAGTAAATAAGGAAAGAGGAAAAATTTACAACGTCTAAAATATTAATTTAAAACAGTGCTCGATATATAATATAGAGCTGTGAATATTTATTATAAATTATATTTTAGAACATGTACAAATTTTTTAACATATCTACCTATTTAAAGATATATATTACATCTATTTATCTATATATAAAAAACATTTGTACATGTTCTAAAATATATTTTTTAATATATATATATATATATATATATGTGTGTGTGTGTGTGTGTGTGTGTGTGTGTGTGTGTGCGTGAAAGCTGCTAAACGTTTTCTTACTCAAGTTAGACAGTTTATTCCGTGATTGTGAAATTTTTTACCCATCGGAAATTATTGCTATAGAAAAAAAGGATTTTTCTTTTATTTTCTTTGGGGAATCCTATTCAGTATTTCGGTTAGAACTTTGTGCATAACGTTTCTTCAAAAAGTACTTCCAAATTACCTTTCATATGAAGTTTGTTTCTTTTAACAAAACGTAGTTTTATTTGTACCTACAATTTTTCTACATTCAACAGAAACAATTGCAGCCATTGAAATACGAAATTATTGAATTTTCCTCTGCATAACTTAATATATAATGCTTACTATTCGAATGGATGTTTATCCGTTGTGAAAACTTGAAACAAATTAATAGAAGTATCTTTTTTTCTTTTTCTATCAAAATTAATACACTCAGACTTATTTCATACTCTTAGACGTATTCGCTTAAACAGAGTGATGGCATTATTCTAATAGATGCCTGAGTAGTGGAACCGTTTTTGGCTCGGAAAATGGAATCGGTAAACCGAATTCAAATTCCAACTTAATCTGCTTCTTTTGGTGACAATCGTATATTCTGTCCTTTTACAACTGATGTTTAGTGCTTTCTTCTCACTTTATTTTACCACATTCTGCAAGAGTTCCTGTAGTTTCTTTTCTGTGCTTTAAAACCAAGCGGAAAGTGCGACATTAATATCCGACAACGGATTGGGATAGCGAAAGAAGATTTCAAAAAAGTCAAGCAATGTATTAAGAAGCAGGAAAACATCGTTAGAAACAATGCAAAAAGTATTAAACTTTTACGTAATATCAGACCTCCCATATGGCAGTGAACACTGGAAAATTTCACAGAGGAAGAATAGATTTGAAGCAGCAAAAATTTAGATTCTACAGAAGGATGCTGAGAATACCATGAAGCAAACATGCGAACAACGACAAAATTTTAGAGAAAATGGAAAAATGGGGACTCATATCTAACATCAGGAAGTGATAGTTGAAACATTTTTAGGTACATAATGAAGAAAGAGGGCTTGGAAAATTTATTACTCACAGAACAAATTGAAGGTAACAGTGACGGCAAAAATAATGCATAACTTACCTTACAATGGCGGAACAGTGAAACAATAAAATGACAAAATTTATTAAGAGCTAAAAAGGACAGGTAATTTGTGGGGAGCCATTGCAGCCAAAGTCTTGAAGGCACATAGGAGAAGGAAAAATCTAATTAAAAGATATTCTCTGTTATTAAAATTCAATTTCTCATATTTCATCTGATGATCTTTATGAGAAATCGAATGAGAAAACGCCATTTTCTTTTCCTAACACCATCTGTTAGGAAATAGATAAAAGAAGTCATGTATATATCCATAAAAATCTGTATCGACGAATATAAAGAAAGAGGCGGAAAAGAGACCCTATTTTGATTCTGAACGTTCAATTAACAGACCAACATATTCATCAAATTTGTTGACACCTTGAAAGGAAATTGAATTATGCTAGGAAGAGATGCGCATGTGCTTACGCCCATAACGAATCGTTTCCTGTCGCTCTGTAAGCTAGTGTGGTGGGCGCCCAATTACTTTTAATTTATTTTTTAAATCGCCGTCGTAAAGTATTTAAAACGGCACATTAAAATTTCACATCACAGAAATTCTCCTTTTGAAAGAAATCAATTTAGAAAAAAGAAAAAAAAATCTTTTGTGTGTGTGTGTTTTTTTTTTATTTTAGTTAGATTAGAAATAAGCATGAAAGGCGCCTAAGTTTTTATGTGGGTAGAGAAAAAAAAAAAAAAGAAAAATACTGAAATTTCATTGGTTGACGATCTATTTTGCCAATTTATGCAAAATTAAATAAAAAATAGCAGTAAATCAATTGTGACGTATTGATTGAGATCGATTGTTTGTGATTGAGAATCTAAATTGATAAGCCAAGTCAATAATGACTTCTTCTTATGTGCCGTGGACCCTCAGGAATTAGGCGATCATGGACTTTTACTTGCCCCTCTCCCTTATCGGTCTAATAACTTTTCCTCTTGCTATCTAAAATTTTTTTATCTAGCCAACCAAAGGTGAATGATTCCCAAACGAAAGAGATTTAACGAGCGCGCGTGAAAAAACCAAAAAAAAAAATATATATATACAAACACGCATACAAACTTTCTGACCTTCTCAACCGAGTATTTATCTATTTATACACGATATTTCAGTAGTTAGATCGACAAACAGATCTTGATATGTAAAGTAACAAGTATATTTGTTTCAAAACGAAAGAAATTTAACGAGCGTGCGTAAAAAAACAAAAACAAAAAACAAAAAACAAAACAAAAACAAAACAAAACAACCCCCCCCCAAAAAAAACCCAAACCAACACGCACACATAGGAACTTTCTGACCTGCTCACCGAACCACTTATCTATTTATACACGATATTTCAGTAGTTAGATCGACAAACAGATCTTGATATGTAAAATAACAAGTATATTTGCCTGAAGAGAGTCAACTTTGGACTCGAAACACATGTAGTGACACAAATAACATTATGGAGACTAGACATATCATACAAAAAGCAAATAATAATAATAATAACAACAATAAATCTACACTTTAAACAAAACGTTCAAGGCTTCTCGCCCTATATATATATATATATATATATATATATATATATATGTGTGTGTGTGTGTGTGTGTGTGTGTGTGTGTGTGTGTTAAGGTGAAGAGAACTAACAGATTTAGAAACTCGAGTTCCCCGGCATTTCCTTTTTTCAAAAAAGTGCTCAATACAACATAAATCGTAGACCATAAAAGAAACTATTAAAACCCCCACAATAAAATGGAAAATCCTAAAGAAAACTAGAATA
>JBBBDQ010000991.1:2540000-2570000 GCA_037127315.1 Ascarosepion bandense
TTGATGTCAAGCCGATTACCAACTTTAGTTACCAGTTGCAGTATATAACATACACACGTAGGGTCCAAACAACCGGTAAAGAAAAAAAGAGCAACATAAAAGTAAAAAACTGAAATATTTCTGATGTTCTTTTTTCTCTATGTGCCGTGTTCCTTCAGGACGTAGACGATAATGACCCTCCACATCTCCCTATCCTTTGTAGCTCTTAAAACCCCTACTCATTTTAATCTACTCAACTCCCGCTCCGCCATCTATCCGCTTAAGTTCATCAAGAATGTTCCCTTGTCTCATCTTCCCTTTTATCCGTTTCTTGAACATCAGATTCTGCAAGCCCACTTTTCTCATTACATATCCCCAAAAGGACAATCCGCTGTCTTTTCCTGATGTTAAGAATCGGCTTCCTTTTCGTGTCCATCCTCTCTAAAATCTAATCGTTGCTCATACGTTCTGTTTATAGTATCCTCAGCATCCTTCTGTAGAAACACATTTCGGTTGCTTCAGATCTTTGCTTCATCTTTGATGAGATTGTCACGCATTCGCTGCCGTATTGAAGGACATACATCACATAACAATCCAGTATTCTCTTCTTTTTTTCCAACAAAATCTTCCTGTCTCTCAATATTCTACTCAGCTGCTAGAATTCATCCTTGGCCATGTCAATACACCTTCGGATCTCAGTGTCACACTTTCTGTCCTCTGTTAAAACAATTCCCAGGTATTTAAATTTCTGTACCTTGATATTAGTATCCCCAGCTTTTAGTTAGCATTTTGGGCTTCTTTTACTAATGACCACGCATTCAGTTTCCGTGTAATTTACATGTAGTCTTTTATTTACAAAGTAGGAGGACTTGTAGTTTTCTTTCCATATCTGCTATCAGCACTTTATCATTTGCGTATTTTATAGTGTTCAGATGGCGGCCGCTAAAGACGAATCCTGGCAGGGCTTCTAGTGATGCTCGCTTCTTGTCGTGGTGAAGAGGCTTGCGTAGTTCAATAAATGCAGTATGATGTTCTAAAACCTTGGTAGATCCACTCTAGGCGGCAAGGTCGAAGACTAAGACTCAAACTAACAGCTACTAACCTCAAAGGTCCCAGTATAGGAACATGTGGATGATGATCACAAAAGATATCAATGATTTAGCCAACAGATGAAGAGGGCTACACATGTCGGACATGTTACAGAAGGTGTCACACGAATTTATAACACAGTCAGCGGCAGTCTGTTTCAGCTTTATAACAAAATTCTGCATGTTTTATTCTATACATGTCACACGGGAAGGTGATGAAATCAAGTGTCTGGGTCACTTCCTGGCAAGTTAAGGTCCAACTTAAACAAAATCACGTCATCGGCACATTCTTGTACTTTGATGTTTTTTATCTACAGTAAATTCTTGCAAATTCAAACGGCAATAGGAAATGAATGACGATTACAGGTTTTCGTGAAACTGGAATGTTCTCGTTCTGAACCCGTACGTTGTCGGCAAATTTAGTTATCAACGCCTTCATCAGAAAACAAAAAAGATCAGCGAAATAAAAATTAAGTTCATGGATACGGGTTAAATCAACGACGACTTATTCCACAAAAGGACCCAATTTTTTAGACTGAAGACACAAATTCTGAATATATCAAACTAGAAAAACACAAGCTCCCTATGCTCGGTATCCTTCTGAAACCAGTCAAAAGAACGTGTGAGATAATCTGATCAAAAGATTGATTAAATTGATGGTGTTCCTTAAAACCTTATGTCCAGAATTGCGCTTTATAGTTAGAATAAAGAAAGACAAAAGAAAACTTCTTGGTATCAATTTCAGTACCAAAGGTGACGACGACAGCTATGTAAATGATTATATATATATATATATATATATATGTGTGTGTGTGTGTGTGTGTGTGTGTGTGAAAAGTGTATGTATATAATTATAAATATCAATATATATATATTAAAATATGCAATATGTTATATATATTATATTGTTTACATATTATATATGCGTGATACTTATTTAAAAGCGCTCAATATCAGTGATAGAGCAGACATATACATATAGATAGGTGTGAGTTTGTAACCCTGGGTTTCACGCTTTTGCAATCGTCAGACAAACTCTGACGATCAGTTTGTCTGACGATCGCAAAAGCGTGAAACCCAGGGTTACAAACTCACACCTATCTATCTATCTATCTATCTATCTATCTATCTATCTATATATAAATGAATATAACAATATATATATATATATATATATATATATATATATATACAGAGAGAGAGATAGAGATAGAGAGAGGGGAACATATTTTAATGGCAAGTGTCTTGTCTTATAAAAATGTCATACATTATTTTATTACATAATTGATATGCAAGAATTCAGCATTTAACCTAAGATTTGAATATTTCATCCCACACATAGGGACCAGCACGAAGAGAACATACACGAACTCACGCTCTCATTTCAAACACAAACATTATTAGGGTCTCCGGTCAACAAAAAAGATACGAAATACCCGTTGGAAATAGAAAAATCTTAAAACTCAGAATGTTTAAATGTGAGATATCAGTTAAGTGGTACAATTATTTGGAATTCTATGTCATTTTTATTATCCATCATATTTTCTGTGTTCCTTCATTATCATTATATACCCTGTGTGCGTTGTGGTGCAGTGAATATCGGCTCGGAAAGAAAAATCGGAGTAGCGATTTCGAATTCTAGTTGAATTCGTTGCATTCACACACGCGTACATACACTTGGGAAATATATGAATTCGTTGCTTCTCCATCTATGGATTAAATAGTAAGATATATTTTATTCTATAGCCTTGGTTGGTATCCAGTCTAACCCAGAAAGCAATAGCGAACTTACTGTGAGAAGATCTTACCCCCAGTCAGCCATGTCTCTTTAGAGACTTGATCGCCCAAGAGTCTATCACTTATGGCATTTAACTGTTTGACACATATATACAGTAACTGAAAGAAAGAGGCAACGAGAAATTTAAAAAAACAAATAAATTTTGATTGATTGATTCGTTTTTTATAGGTTATCAACCTTTTGAATGTTATTTAAAGCCAGATTGTAAGAAACTTTTTGAGATGATAACAGTTGTTTAATGACACAAGTCTCACTAATTAACCCATAGCTGTGATAAAGGCAGTGAATTCATATATTAGGAAGGAAGGAAGGAAGGAAGGAAGGAAGGAAGGAAGGAAGGAAGGAAGGAAGGAAGGAAGGAAATAAAAAAAGGAAGGAAGGGGAAAATGAGAGAAGGGAGGAAGAAAGAAGGGAAGGCTGGAAGGGTGGGAAAAATGAGAGAAAGAAGGGAGGAAAGAAGGAGGGAAGGAAGAAAGGTTGGAAAGAAAGGAGGAGGGAAAGAAGGAGAAAAGAAAGAGAGAGTGGGAAGGAAGGAATGTTATAAGGAACGAAAAAAAATAACGAAGGAAGGGAAGAAAGGATGGAAGGAAGAACGGGAGATAAAAAGTAGGAATGAAGGAAGAAATGTTCGAAAGAAGGATGGAAGGAAGGAAATAAAGAAGGAAGAAAGGTTAGAAGAAGAGAATAAAGAGAGAAAGAAATGTTGGACAGAAAGGATGAAGGAAAGAATGAACAGAGAGCGGTAAGGAGGGATTAAGGATGATCTGAAAAAAAAAACAACCCCCCCCCCCAAAAAAAAAAACCCAAAAAAACAAAAGATAAAGTAAAAGAAAATGTATTAAAAGTAAAGATGATAGTAAAACTGAATGTAAGAATGAGAGAAGAATGTATAAGTAAGAATAACATAAAAACGAACGAAAACATAATCGAGTGAATACACATAGAAAAGAGGAGAAAAATAAAAAAAGAGAAAGACCAACAGAAAGATCAAACAAGAAAGAGAAAGCTCAAAAATTAAGAAAAAAGAAATACAGTAAGAAATTAAAGAGCCAAGAAAGAAAGAAAGAAAGAAAGAAAAAAAGAAAGAAAGAAATATTCAGAAAAACTGAAAGAGACGAAATAAATAAAGAAACCGTAAAAGCTGAGCAAGAAAGAAAGAAAGAAAGAAAGAAAGAAAGGAAGAATTAGAAAGAAAGAAAGAAAGAATGAATGAAAGAAAGTAAATTAATTCAAAAAGACTAAGAGACGAAATAAAAAAAGAAGAAACCGTAAAAGCTGAGAAAGAAAGAAAGAAAGAAAGAAAGAAAGAAAGAAAGAAAGGAATATTCAGAGAGACTGAAAGAGACGAAATAAAAAAGAAGAAACTGGAAAAGCTGAGCAAGAAAAGAAGAAAGAAAAAAGAAAGAAAGAAAGAAAGAAATATTCAGAGAGACTGAAAGAGACGAAATAAAAAACGAAGAAACGGAAAAGCTGATCAAGAAAGAAAGAAAGAAAGAAAGAAAGAAAGAAAGAAAGGAAGAATTAGAAAAAAAGAAAGAATAAAAGAACGAAAGAAAGAAACAAAGAAAGAAACAAAGAAACAAAGAATCAGAGAATCAGAAAAAAATGAAATTATGGAGGCAGTAATCAGCAAAGCTTAGCAAGAAAGAAAGAATCAGAAAGAAAAGAAATAAACAAGCAAGAAACAAGAAAGGCTTAAAAAGAAAGAAGGAAAGAAAAAACGAAAGAAAGGCCGAAACCGGAAAATCTAAGCAAGCTAAAAAGAAAGAATTAGAAAAACAAAAGGAAACAAAATAGAAAAGGAAGAAACTGTCAATGCTTAGCAAGTAAGCAAGTAGAAAGAAAAGAAAGACGAAAATAAAAGAAACACAAAAAAAAGGATAAAACCGGAAAAACTTAGAAAGAAAGAAAGAAAGAAAGAAAAAAAGAAAGAAAGAAAGAAAGAAAAATTATCAAACAAAGATGGGGCAAAAATGAAAATCGATAAAATGGAGTCGGAAGAATGTTGTGCGCATGACTGAAGCGGTTGAAAGCTTTTCGTGAATAGGATGGCGACCGTCTGCTGAGGGATGGCAAGTAGTAAGGCGGTAAAAATTGATGGGATGGAAATGTAAACGGTAGGATTTCAAAAAATGAAATGAAGAAAATGGTTCTGACAGATCTGTGCTTATTTTCCTCCTCCTAAAGAACAACACAAAACAAATGAAATAGTAAATGATGAGAGACGTTAATGAGACGTAGACATTATGCGGGAAATATTCAACTGAATGGAAAACAAGAACGAAATAACATATGTACACAGTGAACATCTATCTATCTATCTATCTATCTATCTATCTATCTATCTATCTATCTATCTGATCATATCTATCACAGTTTTAAAATAATTCCAGAGAAAAAACAGCTTTGACGGATGTATTCAGCTTCTAGTTTTAAAAAGTGATGGGAACTTTTACAAAGTATAGCTAAGACTGGCACAAGACTACACTAAAAGAGCGTTGGGAACGAGAAATCGGGGGACTGAGTTCGAATTCTTGTTGAATTCGTTGCATTCACTTACACGCAAATACCCTTTAGAAAAGTATTAATCCGTCTCTTCACTCTCCAGCTAGGGGTTAAATGACAGGACAGATTGGGTTCTATAGACTTAATTGGCAACTAGTCTACGCAGAAAGTAAAAGCAACCTATTACGAAAAAATATTTTTCCCAGTCAGTCAAAGAGACATGATTACCCAAGCGTGTATCACGTATGGCCCTTCAAATTAACTGATTGTAGTATAGAAAAAATCGTTTGCAAAAGAAGTATGGCAACAAACCTGTACTAAAATAATTTCTTCTTTTATATATCACCTTCTTTAAGGACGTTGACGATCAAGTCTCTTCACAGCTTCCTCTCTTTAGATTTTTTAAAAAACTGCTCCATCATCATCCATTTTTATCGTTTTTCCCATGAATTCATCTAAACACCTTAAGTAATTTACTTCATGTTTCCTTCTGCTTCTCCGCCAGCAAAACCTCTGATCTGGAGAGTGGTAGTTTTGAAAAGCGTGGAGCTACCTCTTAATTGCTGTTATTCCTAGGTCCACCTTGACTCGGAGCGGTAGCATCTTTTAGGACCCCAGCTATGGATAAATAGTGAACACTCAAACAAAAAAACAAAGTACGAGGAAATTATAAAAAATACCTTTTTATACTAAAAAATATCAGCAATAATTTTTTATAAAATAACAATCAATATATTTTATAGTAAAATTGAAGACATGGCATTCATTGTCATTATACAAAAAATAATTTGTTATTATCAATGTCATTTCTTGCACGGATAAACAATTTTTCACCCCTTGTTAGATTTTGTAAGTTTAATTAGTAAAAAGAAATGCAGCTAAGCAATTATAATTTAATCGCTTAAATTAATTGCAAAGTTTGAATTTTCAGAAATAACCCTCTAGGGCCATTCGTATCATATTTGGTACAGTATGAAAACAAGCCTTGAAAAAAATATTTTCCTGAAAATTTTTTTAAGAGAAATATTTTATAAATTTCAAATGAAAGCAGTACTGACTGCTCAGTCAATGAATGCCAAATGTTTCCTTATAGGGAAATACCAAATGTTTCCTCATAGGGAAATACTGTATCAAATATGATACGAATGGCCCTAGAGGGTTAAAGTTAGGCATTGAATAACCCATAGATGTGTTGATACGCCGTTAAAATTCGAACAAACAACTAAATTCTCTTACTTCTTTTTTTGCCTCCAATATGTCTTGTGAGTATTAAATTCGCCAAACTTCGTTTCCTCTGTATTTATCACCAAACTACTTTATTCTTATTGTAACTATAAGCTTCCTTGTAGTTTCTACTGAACTTACTTGTTGCCCAAGTGATCAGTTTGTGGCATTATCAGCTTCCATTAGTAGAATCCCGTATCTGGGGCCTCAATCCTCTGCTTGTGAAGAAATTGTCCAACATTCACTAATATATAACAAGTCAGGAATTACACGGTTGTTCAATAATCTTCTCAATTTTTTAAGGAATTTTCTGATGTTTTAAGACTTCGTATAGTTTCTATAAGCCTTCGGGTTTCTGTGTTACATTTTAGTAGTGTTACATACTCAGATTGTTAGATTTGTGTTCCTGCTTGGTACCGACGTTCCCATTACGTGAATCGTACAATGGATAACCTCTTTTGCTGGCAGTCATGTATTTTGTCTACATTTATTATTAGTATTATTAGTATTTTATCGTATAATTTTTATTCATTGTTTTCTTTGAGCAGGCTTCTTGGTCTAAAGTGCTCCACGTGGTCTCTTTGAAAGGGGTATATTACCCGAACGCTATGGACTCTTCTTATGTGTTTCCTGCCAGTATTAAACACAAGTCGGCCTAAAAAATCAGTGTCGTATAGCATAGAACAGAAGGAGGGTGCGTCGGAGCCTGATGAGCTCTGACGGGGTCAACTCAGCGAGTGTAGTATGATGCTGCAAAACCCGAAATTGCCCAATGACCTGAGTAAAGTACATCCCTGACGACATCCTCCTGCGCTACAGAATGTGCGTTTTTTCGAAGTATATATATATATATATATATATATATATATATATATATATATATATGGCCTCCCTTTGTCTGTTCTATAAATAATTTCATGGCTTCTGCTCCAACGAACTTAAGTCACTGGTGCCTCTGCAACAGGCGTTTACTCGTGCAACCAGATTGGCAACTGGGTCCCACCCATTCACAGTTAGATTAACCAAATACAGACGACAATTCTACTCCTGCAGCTTCTTCTCTCGCACTTCCCGCCTGTGGAACTCGCTTCTATATTCTTGCTTTCCTGACGGCTACAACCTCCAAGAATTTAAATGCAATGTCAATACTCATCTATTAACCACTTGACTCTAGTTCTTTCACCACCCCGTATATCCTTTCCTTTCTCTCCACCTTTGCAACTGTCATCACACCTATATTCCCATCCTTCTCTTGCTCCTTTCTAACTGGTTCGTCTTCCTCTTCACTCTCTTCTAATTAATCTTTTTACTCTTATGTAACCCCTGCACATCAGTGGCATTACCTCCTTGCTCGGGGTGATACGATTAATATATATATATATATATATATAGAGAGAGAGAGAGAGAGAGAGAGAAAGAGAGAGGAGAGAGAGAGCAGATATAACCTTTAGTTTTTAATGTTTTGTTATTCGAGAAATTTTTCTTGTTTAAACGATATTTAAGCATATTTTGTGAAAACAGAGATGTGATTCGACAGCAGGGTGCTGATAACACTGGTCAAAAATACAAATGGTGTCGAGACACTGAGCATCTTTCTTAGATCATTTGAGGGCGCCGACTCTGAAAATGGCTTTAACTTTTCTTGGTTAGCCATCGTTTTTACTGTACAGAAATGTCTCATTTCTAGAAAAAAAAATGTTTTCATTTGTTTTCTGTATATATAATATTGACTGATGGCAATATTTCTTAAAAGTAAAATCGTAGAAACCTCTCAATTCGTATTGAAGCCAACAAATATTGCTCTGCTTATTGAGAAATACTGTTTTTCAATAACAATCAAACCTTAAGTATTTAAAAATAACATGATTGAATTTACCAAAGCCAACAAGTATTTTCATAAAATCATTTAATAAATTAACAGCAGAAATAAAACCTTCGTGAACTACGGTAAACATTTTCTCTTTCTTGATTGTAATGTTCAATGTTATTTAGGTCTCTTTTGATACTCCATCAGTAGTTAGCCCTCATTTGTTTGTCCACCATTCCGGGTAGCGCTCTTCCATTGGTTTGATATCCTGATGGGATTGTTCTCCTTGCTAATCACTCACATCACCACGATTATCAGCAAATTTTAAGTGGCGTAGGATTTGTCGGAGGTTTATTGCTTTTTATTGAATTGACCCATTTACAGCGTACTTATGTATATGCTGCCTTAATTTCTTTATTCTGAGTTAACCACTTTTTACCTTTTTAGACTAACCTATTTCTACTGTTTGAGTAGACCTGTTTTCACCGTGTCAGTATATATGTCTACTTAAGTTATGGTTAGGTCATGATTACGTGCTTCAGTTCGTGTGTGAATGGTTGCTGTTTTTTTAAAAAAATTTTCTTCGTATGTGTATTCTTTTGAGTGCTCGGTGTATGATTATTTCCCATTTCATGATTGTTTTATAATCTGGTTGTTCTTTTTCCTTTCTTTCTTTCTTTCTTTCTTTCTTTTTGGTCTTCTTTTTTTTTTACTTGGTTGCTATATATATATATATATATATATATATATATTAGAAGAAAGTGAAAGAACACGAAGATTAAAAATCCACTGTTCAAGCATTTACTTTTATAAAGAGTGCTCGATACAGAGTAGAGGTTTATATTGTAATTTTGTTATTATAATGGCTTATAAAAGCATAATATCACTATACAAAATAATTTCTTGTTTCAGAACAGAACTATTCCTTTTCAAGTGATATGTTAAAATAAATGGTGAAAACGATTTATTATGTAACTATGGGGATTTAAACATTTGGGTTACATAATTCTAAATGCTGATTAACTAGTTTTGACACACCTAAATGCATTTCCTCCAACTACTACCCCCTAATTTTCTAAATAACCATGAATTCTTCTTATATATTTAAAAATAAATAGTTTTCACCATTTATTTTAACATATCAACTGAATAGGAACGGTTCTGTTCCGAAACATGAAAATATTTGTGTAGTGATATTCAGTCAGTTAAGTGCCATACGTGATACACGCTTGGGCGATCATGTCTCTTTCGAGACATGACTGACTGGGCAGAAGATTATCCCGCAGTAGATTGCCATTGCTTTCTGCGGTAGACTGGTTGCCGACCAAAGGTATAGAACCCAATCTGTCCTGCTATCTAAGCCATAACTGGAAGGAAGAGATGGATTAATACCTTTCCCAAGGGTATTTGCGCGTAAGTGAATACAATGGATTCAACTGGAATTCGAACTCGGCTCCCCGGTTTCTCGTTCCGAGCCGATATCCAATGTACCACAACGCACATCCCGTAGTGATATTACGATGTTATAAACCATTGGAATAACACAATTACAATATATATATATATATATATATATATATATATATATATATATATATATTCTGTATTTAAGCCGCAATCTCTCATTTATGGAGGTTACATTGAAAATGGCAGACAAGATATTATTTATTTTTCATATGATTTTTATGATTTTTTCTTTTCAGAAATCAAAATATCTAGCAATTTTTCAAATGTTTTTCCAATCGCTTTCGGCTATACTTTTAGCCATTGTTAAGGGCAAATTTTATTTTATGTGTAACTGAATATGTGTAGAGTTTATGTATGCAAAGTCATGTGTGTTTAATATTCCGAACACTGTAATCACATTGTTGCGTGTTCATAATTGATATTATTATGTGCAGGATTTTTTTTTTTGTATTATTGATGCTTCCATTAATTTTAATCTTTTTTGCATGTAGATGATGCTATGTGTATTGTCAACAATAGTGCTTGGTAGATCTTCGTATGTACTTAAATGAGATCTGATTAAACTGTGGTTTGAAAGGTGCAATGTCAATCTCCTCGTTGATCGTGTGGTAGTTTGGCCGATGCAATTGTTTACGAATTTGAAATGTACAGGAAAACAGTTTTTCAAAGAACATGTAAATTCGTAAATAAAACTGGTTCTCTACAGTTTAGATCTTGCAGGTGAATTGTTATTATTGACGATGAGGTAAGAAATTGTTAAATTTTCTGTAATAGATATTTGATTTAATTTTTCTAAGTCAGTTGTTTTTTCAAATGAAGTGTAAAAGTGAAGATTCGTCCTGTTTATAATTGCTACGCGTTTGATTTTTATCGAAAATATGTTATTGTTTTTGTTCATTTATTTGTTGTTATTTGTTACGTTACAAAAATGTCCGATATGCTAATCAATTAAATAATTTGGAAAGCCGTTGTTCACAAGCGTTTGATTCAAATTGTGGAGTTCTTTGAAGAAAATATGTACCTCCAAAGATTCGCTAAAAATGAGCATGCATGATTAGTTTTTCTAGGCGGTTTTTGTGTATTATTTATATTTTTACAGAAATACTTTTTTAAATCCCTAATAACTCCAACGGTGGCAAACAACTAAACCGAAACTATTCACTCAGTTTGGTAATATAACACATGCAAAGAAGAAAACAAACAAACAAAAAAACAAAAAACAAAACAAAAAAAAACAAAACAAAACAAAACAAACAAACAAAGAATGCAACAAATTTGCCGTAAAAGCAAACAGTCCCATTTCATTTTTTGTTTCTCGACAATTTTTTGACTATTTTTTCTTTTCTTTATTTCTTGATTTGTTATCACTCGAATTTCTTTCATCTGCTTATTATATCTACATATATAAAGCATACATTGAAAATCTTTCTTCCCTATATATATATATATGCTTTTAATTGTTTTAGTGTTCATCCTCGTACAAAAAAGACACCATAAATCAGAAGCATTTTTTAATCATGTTAATGAAACACACACACGCACACACACACACACACATATATATATATACAATATATATATATACAATATATATATATATATATATATATATATATATATATATATATATATATAAAGCAAAAGGCGGTTTCAAGATCATAATCGAGCAGACATTCTATCCTAAGCACGGCATAAGAAAGCCGAACCTCACGATCGTTACTGACCAGGGGATAATGTTGCTAGGCGTACACATTCGGTATGACACAGTAGTGGACAGCCTCGATGACTGCAACAAGGAAAGAATCACTAAGTACAGCCAGACCTATGTTTTGGACGCGGTCCGTAAGTGAGGGGGTGCATACGGATATAAAAATAATTGCCCTAACATATAACTGCCGAGCGGTGGTTGCCCAGCAGTCCTATCAAGACTAAGTCTTCTCTGATGTCGTCTTATGCCGAATGATTTCACTGCACGAATGCTACGCGCGTGCTGGAATGCTCCAGAGAGGAGCTGCTCAACCGCGCCTCTAGGGTAGAACCCGGACCGCACCTAATGGAATGGGACGACCCGCTTGTGATCACGATTGACACGGGACTAACTCATTCAATATCTGGTCTTTATTGTTTAAGTGTTTTTGATCGCGCACAAGAAGGACACCATAAATCAGAAGTACTTTGTTAATCATTTTAATGAAACACACACATGCGTGCGCATCCCCCACATATATACATAAACATATTGTTGTATAGTGTATTGATCGGTGTGAAATAATACTGGATTCATTCATGATTGGTAGTGAAAATGATAGAATTTTGCCAAGAAGTGTATTTTGCACTGGGCGATGTCGCTGAGTGCGAAACATGGGTGTTGGGCTGGTGGATTTTCTTTGACGAGCCAGAGTCAAAAAGGTCAGCGACCGAGACAGAATGCACCGGAAGACTTGGGTATCAGGAGGTAACTATTTAAGTGACCTCAGCGGTCACAAAGAGTCAGTTTAATTTCAGAGTTTAGAGTTGAGTTGCAGACAGTGATTGGCTGGCGGCCTCGATGCGTGCGTAATTCCATCAGATCCGACCAACGCACTCCACAAAACGGTCAACTCACCGCTTTGTTAAAAAGAACAAAAGAAAAGCGAATAAAATATAATTGGTTATTTTTAATTATATACACCTGTTTATGTCTGTTGATTTTTATCAGTTGTGAAAAAGCAAGTCATTGTGTTTGAAATTTATATATCGCCATTTGTCTTATGTGAAAAGATAATCAACATTCAGTTCGATCTGATTCTCGCCGAGTGGATGCCAGTTTATGGCCCGTCAAGTATGAGAGAAAACATTATTTTAGTTATTTTTACTTTTGTATTTATTATTTTCGATTTATTTATTTAATCAATTCATTTATTTTGATTTGTTATTTATTTATTTTTTATTTTATTTTTATTTTATCTATTCTAATGGTTGTTATGGCGACAGTGGTTTGTTAATTTGTTTATTATTTGCTTGGATTAAATTATTTTTCCTTATTTGTTCCACAATGCACCACTGAGCCGTATATATATATATATATATATATATATATATATATATATATAGCCGAGGAAAAAAAAACAATACATGTGGCTTGAAAATTTCGACTAGCATGAAGGAGTCCGTCGCCTTTGAGTGTTGATTTAAATGTTCACTTTTATTATTTACATACGCTCTATCTCTGATATCGAGCAATTTATCCTATAAATATAGCACACCTTAAAGGTCTATCTATCTATCTATCTATCTATCTATCTATCTATCTATCTATCTAATTTAAATTTGAAAACTTCCCAGAGTTCGTATTTTTTAATCCTAGTACTTTGTGGTGAAGTGGATATCGACTCAACTCAGAAAAATAAATCTGGGAGTTGAATTCCTTGCATTCACTTACGCACAAATACCCTTGGGAATGATATTAATCCGTCTCTTCCCTCCAGTTATAAGTTAAATAATAGGACAGATTGGGTTCTATAGCCTTGGCTGGCAACCAGTCTACCCAAGAAAGCAATGGCAACCCACTGAGGGATAATCATCTGCCCAGTTAGTCATGTCTTTTTGGAGACATGATCGCCGAAAGCGTGTATCACATATGGCAATTGACTGACTGACTTTCTCTCGTTGAAATTATTATCAACTTTTGCATATTTTGTCTGTTTATGAAAATATGTTTGAATAATTCCAGTGTTCCCTAGTTTATTTGAATCAATATCAAGACACTTTTAAAGGTGGTGTCATTTACAGCGGTTAAACCAAATCTTTCATGTGATTTTTATTTTCTATCCAGGCTTCTATATTCGATTCCCTACAGAGAAAGATATCTTTTTTTTGGCAAACATGAACCTCATTGACTGCAAAAAAAAAAAAAGTTTATCAAAAAGACGGTTTTTCCCAAACCGCTTTTATTTTAACTAGTTACACTTTTCGTTTTTTAAAGCGGTGATTAGAATTGTAATAAAATCTGAACACATGATGAAAGTGAACTTACACATTTTTTTGTTCTTAAGAATAGACAAAGAAACAAAAAAAAAACACATTTTATATATTCATTAGATTCTTTATTGAAAAAGTTGAGAAAGCATCGGCTAAATGCCAACTGATCATACATTGGTAGATAATAAAGTTTTCCTTATAATTGGTTCCCCTATTTTAATAATTAAGTAACCCGTGCATTGAATATTGCTGCCATATCTGATCGAGTGCTTCTGCTATCCCTCTAGGAGTCCTTGACCAAATCCAACGAAGAATCTGTAATGTGATCGATCCAGACTTGGCAGCTAGGATACAGTCGCTTTTTCACATACACAGGGTGGCTTCCCTGTGTCTATTCTACAAATACTGAACTCCGATGAACTCAGCCCCCTGGTTCCCCCCCCTATATATGAATTTCCTCGAGCTACAAGATTAGCAACTAGGTCCCACCCTTTTACTGTGAAACCTATAAATTGTAAACGCAAATTCTACTCCAACATCTTCTTTTCTCGCACATTCCGCCCGTGGAATTCCCTTCCGCATAATTGCTTTCCCGACAACTACAATCTTCAATAATTCAAATGTAAAGTCAATAGTCACTTCCTGTCCCACTAACTTACATCGTCTCTCTCATGCTTTTTCTTCGTCCACCCTAATCATCAGTATTCTCTTCCTTCTCAGACTCTCTTCCTGACACCCTCTGTAACCTGTCACTTTTTCTCATAACATTCCTCGTATGCAACCCCTTGCACCACAGTGGCAGTAAAATACCTTGCCTGGGACACACGATTATAAAAAATGTTCATAAATTCAAGAATAAAAATTGTTTTCATATTTATTTCTTTATAAATTGGTAAATGATAATATTGTATGAAATTAGTGATTAGTCTTAATATAATTGTATTAGTTTTTAGAATGTTGTAAATATAAAGTAATTCTTATAAATAAGCAATCTGATAAATAAATGGTTTTGTTTAAAACATCTCAAGAACCTCCTAGCAACAATAAAAGAAAAATGTATAACTTCACTTTCATCATATTTTTAGATTTTATTACGATTTTAATAACCGCTTTTTGTTAAAAAAAAAAGAGCATTATTGAGGAGTGAAGGCAGTTAAACTATAAGCGGTATCATGGGAAAAGAAGTAATTTGAAACTCATGTTTGCCCCTATGCAATGTTGGCTTCTTCCCTTGTGTTAGAGGAGACAACCCTCCCGTAACGATTCATTGACTCACCATAAAAAAAGTTAAGCAAGAACAATAACATGGCTGCTGGACAATGCACCACGTGTAGACAGTAATTTGTTATCCCACCCAATCCTGCTAAATCCTGGTCGTCGAAAATAATAATAATAATAAAAAAAAAACGAATAAACAAATTAACAATATATTTAGCTCTGTTTGTTATATTTTTTGTTCCTAATATTTGGGGTTACAACTAATTTTTGGTGATAAGGATGAGATAAACAAAAACTCGCAAAAATGGTGATATCACTAGACATTCTGAAAGAGATTTTGAATAAAAAAAATGGCTGTTTGACAATACTACACTTGTAGACAGTAATTTGTTATCCAATCCAGTCCTGCTGTATCCTAGTCGGTGAGAACAAAAAAAAAAAAAATTAATATTGTTGTAATTCAAAATATGTTTAACGGTGTTTGTTATATTCTGTTGTCCCTAATATTTGGGTTACAACACCTTGTATTATATCGTTTTCCAGAATTTTAAGTCGTTTTTTTTTGTGTTTTTGCATTGAGTCCTATATAATAAAATTAGTGTGACATTTATAAGTGACGTTACCATTAAGTTATTTTAAATTGGTGCAAAAAATTAGGGAATAGCGAATTGGCCAAACATATTTTCAGAAAACAGGCTAAACACGCGGTTATTGATAACGGCCGAAGTGACTATTGAAATGACACTGGATGAAAAAAATAATTTGTAAAGTTTAATAGTTTTAATTCTGATATAAAACAATTTACTCGGAAGTCGCAAAAAACAAAACTTATCGCTTTTGCTTAAGACTTTTTGCAAACATCTTGCAGGGAAAATGTCTTATATATATATATATATATATATATATATATATATACTAGGTAACCCCCAAAAGTTCTGTCCGTTTTTTGATTAGTCATTGAATGAAGTTCAGATATATACGAAATGCGTGTAGCAATCGTTTTCAAATTCGGACAGCCGAAAGTAGGAACATCAGACATTATAGAAAACACGCGCACCGTGCCCAGCCATCAGTTTTGAGCCGGACAGCTATGAAAAGGATGGATGTGTCTTGAGATTTCGTTCGGGGCTGTTTGCTTAACTACTTCAAAGTGGGCTTATCAGAAACTGCATCAAGTCGCTGCATATGTCAAGCGTTTGGGGATAGTGCTGTGGATGAACATACTGCAAGGTGTTGGTTTCGAAAATTCAAGTCGGAAGATTTGTCTCTCCATGATGAGCCTCTCAGTGGACGACCGCATGTCTTGAATGAAGGATTCCTGAAGGCGGCCATTGAAAAGGACAGTAGTCTAACGTGTGGTGAACTTGCAAGACAGTTCAACGTTTCCGATGAAACAGACTTCACCTGCATCGCCTAGGTAAGACGTACAAACTGATCAAGTGGGTTCCACAAACGCTGTTGGAGGTCCACAAGGGACAACGAGTGGCAGCCTGCGTATCGCTGCTTTCTCGCCACTGTACCGCATCATTATTCAATCGAATGCTTACCAGTGATGAAAAGTGGGTTCTGTACGAAACTCCCATGCGTTCCAGACATTAGTTGTCTCCTCAGGATGCTGTCCCTCACACCGCAAGACCGCCTATGCACCCACGCAAGATTATGCTTTGTTTTTGGTGGACAGGTCGTCAAGTGGTTTATTATGAACTGTTACCAACAGGCCAAACGGTCACTGGAGACTTATACTCACAGCAATTGAAACGTGTGCAACAGGCATTGCGCTAGAAGGAGCCAGCACTGGTGAATCGCAAAGGTGTGCTTTTACTTCATGACAACGCCAAGCCGTATGTCGCGCGACTGGTCAGCAATACCATACAGCAACTTAGGTGGGAGACTGTGCCATTCACCGTATTCATTTGACCATGCGCCATCCGATTACCACCTCTTTCACTCCCTGGATAATCATCTTAGTGGGAAATCCTTCACCAATGAAGCAGACTGGCGCAAAGCCCTCACGGACTTCTTTGCGTCAAACCCCCACCCCGAGTCCTATCTTAAGCTGAAGGTGCTGGATACTGATGGCGGTTGCTTCGAAGATTAAATATAAGTTACACATACTATGAAGCGTTTTATTTTTTTCCTTTAAAAACGAACAGAACTTTTTTGGTTACCTTGTATACATATTTTGTCTGCCTCCTTCTACCGAGCGCCCATAGCGCAGAGGTAGAATCGCCGACTGACGCCAATCCTGGGTAAAAGCAATCGGATGTCTAACAATACTGATGAGTTGTGATACAGCGAAACAGATCTGTCTGCGGATGGCTATATATATATATATATATATATATATATATATATACATATATAGTGATGATCATCCACGTATACTGTCTTAATATGTATAGGAAAGAATATTAATAAAAAGTTTTGAATTTAAAAACGTACTTTTTTAAACAGTATTTGTTTATTTTTATTGTATTTTTATATTTCAGACCGTCCTCGGTCCTTCATCAGAAACAAGTGATTTTTAAATTAGAATTGGAAACGTATTTTACGATAGCGTCCGAATACTTTTTTGTTTACATCACGTGGTGTCGATAAACCAATCAGCATGCGGCACGTCCGTTTGTTTATTTTCGGTAAACCAATCAACACGCGGCACGTCCGTGGAGAAAGTCTGTTTGTTTTAGACAAAAAATCTCTTGGAATATCTATTTTTTTGTTTATATCGCGTGGTGTCGATAAACCAATCAGCATGCGGCACGTCCGTTTGTTTATTTTCGGTCAACCAATCAACACGCGACACGTCCGTGGAGAAAGTCTGTTTGTTTTAGATAAAAAATTCCTTGGAATATCTGAAAGAAAATTCTTTTTACCTATTGAAATATTTGTAGAGATTCAACACACTTAAGTCCCTATTTAACCCTAGCTTGTGTGTGTTTAATTTTAAAATCCAGTATTTTTCTTTCTTTCTGCGTGTGTATGTAGAACTAAAATTGGAGTCTATTAGTAAACATTTGCAATTTTCTAAAGTATGATCAGGTTGATTAAAATGGGCTGCAATTGGGGAGTATACATTTTTTTGTCGTATATTTAGTTTGTGATTATTGAAGCGAAATCTAAAGCTATTACCGGATTCGCCGATATATCCACTGTTGGGACAAATTGAGCAGAAGAGAAAGTAGATGATGTCTTTGCTATCACAAGTATATATATATATATATATATATGCTATTTACGCTCTGGCGCGCCGATTGAGTATTATGGAGGAATGGAAGACTTAAAAAACAAACAGTACCTACTCACGGATTTACGCATCGTTCATTCAGTAATGAATTTGAACACTGTGGGGTACTGGCGTGTGCTTACATTGTATATAACACGCTAAAATCCGCCTTCACACACACAAACATCTCGCCTTTTATATATATATATTATCGATTTTCTGCACTATTGTAAGAGCTGCAACCTTTAAACTTCTGAATATCGTTTCTTATGTCTTTTTTCTATGAGTGTATCAAATTTGATTAAAATCGGACCACTTCTTCTATAACCCGATTTTTTCGATTATCGATTTTCGATATTTAGCTGGGGTACCTCGACACAAAACCTCGGTAAGAACACTTGCAGACGCTTATAGTACAACTGTGTAAATTTTCAAGAAAATCGGTTCAGCCGTTTCGGAGTCTATAGGTAACGGACACACACACACATACACATTTCCATTTATGAATAAGTTTAGATTATTATATCAATATATCATTATATCTATTATTATAGATATATTGACCAAAATCTCACAAAAAATCTTGAAATACTAAAGAGCAAATTTATTCATCGGCAACTCTTTTAGACGATCTCCTTGTTTAAGTTGGTAAATGCATGTTGCCATAAAATCTGCCTTCTGTTAATCTTTGATCTTACAAGGAGATTTGTTGGTCTCTCGCTCAAACGCATCACACGCATAATACTCAAGAGAACTGTTGTCTGTGGAATTTGGTAGCCAGATGTAAAGAGATATAGAATTGCAGAAATTGTCAGACAGCCATTACTGGGTTATTATGATCGTGTTGCATGGTGCATAGTCTTGTTGCCAGACATAGGGTCTTCCAGCTGCGACCTTCTTGACCCTGGGCAGCACTACCTACTCAAGGCACTTGATATAGTCTTCCTTCTTCTGAGACTCTGTGAAAAGATGATTGGAGATATAACGTCGCCATCACTAGTGATCACTCCAAACACCTTCGTAATCACCATTAGACTCAGTGAACTCTTTCCAAATTCTTTGCACTGTTCTTAGATTGTCACCCAAATACTCTGAAATGTTGGTATTGGAGCTTCCGGTGCGAATGACAAGCAATACAGTTCTTCTCCCCCACTCTTGATTTCAATATATTCCGTGCTATCTTCCTCATTCTAAATTTGTATATATCATTAAAATGGAATTATTTGTAGCATCACTATAAGAGTGCAGAATTCAGGATATATTTTAAGTCAAATGAAAAAATTATATATGCCATATAACACAAAATAAATTCATATATATATATATATATATATATATATATTTAGATAGATAGATAGATAGATAGATAGATAGATAGATATGTATGTATACACACATACATATCAGCGACTGAGGCTTTTCCCGCCATTCCGTTACATTTATAACTGTATTCGCAAATTGGCGTCTCCAACAAAGTTCTTTTCACCATTAAACAATGTACAGTTTCCATAAAAAATGATCCTAAATTACTTGACTGCACGGTCAGATGACCAGTAACAATGCATTCGGCAGAGGACTATTTTTATTTACCGGTGCGCCACGCTTTGTTTCACATCGAAAATAACCTCGCCACGCTCGTCTGGTCTGGTCTGCTCTGCCCTGAATAATGCGCATATCCCCGGAGTTCCCCGTCTTTTCTCGCCTCTAATGTTTGAGAGCGACCGACTGACTAGACGTCAACCTCATAACAAACCAACCTCCTTCCTCCAAGTCCTTAATTCGACTAGTTTTACGCAGGGTTTATTTGTGGCACGCCGGGCGGAGGAATTTTTAGTATTGAGTGTAGAGGGACTGAAAAAAGGAACGAATAGAAATTATTGTGAGGTCAGTCGACAAGATAATAACAGGAATGATTCGGACAATTGCTAAAATATTTTTGCTTGATATTTTGAGATGAATTGTTCTTATTGAGCTTTTATTCTTTCGTACAAGTTTCGTTATCTTTGTTGCCTTTGTCTTTTAGTTCTAGGATTTGCCATTGTTACAATTATATAAAAAAAGATTCTTTTGGATCTCTAAGATTATTTTTGATGCCTTTAACACATTTCTCCCACGCCACTCTTCGGTCTTCCGTAATCGTCAATAACATTCGATAAACCTCTGGCAATTCCGCAGGATATATCTATGGAGAGCCGAGTTCAAATTCCAGTTGAATTCGTTGTATTCACTTACGCGTAAATACCTTTGGAAAAGGTATTAATTCGTCGCTTCTTCCTCCAACTATGGGGTAAATAGCAGAACATATTGGGTTCTATAGCCTTGGTTGGTAACCAGTCTATCACAGTAAGTAATGGCAGCTTACTGCTTTAAAAAATCTTCTACCCAGTCTGTAATGTTTCAAAATGGACATGATTGCCCAAGCGTGTATCACGTATAGCATTTAACTGACTGATACTGGTGCTTCACTAATACTTCTCTCTCATGAGGAGTGAACTTCTTTATTGGAAAATTTAGATCTGACCTGCACGAGACATCTGGAAGGAAAGAGTGAGTGAGGAAACAGCAAGGAACAAACCAGGCATCCTCTTCTATGTACCATGTCACTTCAGGTTGTGGTTGTCCATGATCACTCATATCCTGAATGTACATGGCATATAGAAGGGTGTGTCTCAATTAAGAAAAATAATAGGTTGCGAGGCTAGCATTCTAATCACACACACACACACACACACACACACACACACACACACACACACACACACACACAAATGCCTAAACGCAGTAACAGCACACATAAGTACACATGCACATATCCAACAACATAGGCATTTACACATACACACAAATTCGTGAGCATACAATAACACTGATTAACAAAACCATTGCTCAGGCAAATATTCAAGTACGCATGTACTCACACATACACAAACATACACATCCATACATAGAGACACAAAATACACACACGTTCATACTCACACACACACACATACACGCGGGCAAACACAGATCAGTCAGTTAAGTGCGGCACGTGACACACGCTTGGACGATCATGCCTCGAAAGACATATGACTGACTAGGCAGAAAATTATCCCGTAGTAGGTTGTCATTATTTTCTGCGGTAGACTGGTTGCCAGCCAAGGCTATAGAGCCCAATCTGTTTTGTTATTTAACCCATAACTGGAGTGAAGAGACGGATTAATACCTTTCCGTTCTAAGCCGATATCCACTGCACCACAACTCACGCATACATAGATACATGCACCTAAAAACTTACACATTTACAGACAGGTATATTAAAAAAAACTCACACGCTTACACACATGCAAACACGCACAAACTAATAATTGCAGGGATAATCATTTGATCGTAAGAGAGAGGGACAATCACTCACAAAGAAATAGAATTTGAAATATCACATAAAGAAAGAAAGAAAGAAAGAAAGAAAGAAAAAAGAAGAAAATGAATGAAATTAAGAAAAAATGAAAGAGATAATAGCTAAAAATATAAAGGAAATAAGAGATAAACAAATAAAAAATGAATGAAAAACAAAGAAGAATTACAGAAAACAAAAAAATTAGGCAGGATTATAAAAAAAAGGACAAATAAATGAAAGTCATACAATAAAAAAAAGAAAAGTTAGCAGCCAAATATGAAAGAATGAAAACAGAGTGAAAAGAAATATCGTAAAAAAAAGAAAAAAAAAGAAAAAGAAAAGTAGAAGAAGGAAAGGAAACCAGAAAAAATAATAAGGAATGAAAAATGCTACGATATAAAGAATGAAATATGAAAAAGAAAGACGGTGACATAAGAAAGAACGAAAGATAGAAAGTAAAAAAAAAGACAAAGGTCGAAAAGCAATAAAGTAACAAAGAAAGAAAAATAAAAAAAGTAATTCATTAAAATAAAAGAAGAAAGAAAAATAAAGAAAGGAAAGGGAAAGGAGTAAGGTGAGAACGAAAGGAAAAAGCAGAAGTTGATAAAGTAGAAAAATGAAGGCTAGATAAAAAAAAGAAACCAAATCAGAATGAATAGAGAAAGTTCCCTGTCTGTAGCGAATGGACTCTTCATCCGTCAATAAATAATAACCTGTGTGACTTTTAGGGACGCAGCTGCGAAGCAGTCTAGTGACAGTCTAGAGACAGTCGAGACGCAGCGTTACTATACCGTTCGGACATACACTTCTATTTTGCTGATTAGTAAAACTTATTATTGTATATATTGTTCTGTTATTCTAATACACTGTTTGAACTTACGTTGTTTCTGTGTCTTACTTCTGAGTCCAAACAGGTCACAACAACTTTGGCTAGGAAGATTTCGCCCCAACAAAAAGAAATGGAGAAAAAAGTAAAAGAAAGAAAAGAAAACCCAATATAATTAAAAAACGAAACAAACTATATGCGAACGAAAAGAAAAGAAAAAGAAACAGTAAAGTTAAAAAAGGGAAAAGTAAAAGTTAAAGAGTTATTTTTTTAATCGTTTCACCCCAAGCAAGGCGGTAACGCCACTGATGCGCATGGGGCTACATAAGAGAGAAAGATTAGATAGGAGGAGAGTAAAGAGAAAGACGTGCCAGTTACATGAGGTGTCAGAGAAAGGAGCAAGAGAAGGATGGGAATACAGGTGGGATGACAGTTGGAAAGGTAGAGAGAAAGGAAAAGAAATACAGGGTGATGTAGAAAGAACTGGAGTCAAGTGGTTGCGAGATGGGTATTGACATTGAATTTAAATTCCTGGAGGTTGTCGACGTTAAGAAAGCAAGAATATGGAAGGAGAGTTCCACAGGCGGGAAGTGCGAGAAAAGAAGCTGATGGAGTAGAATTAAATTTAAATAGTAATAGTAAATGTAAAGAAAGGAAACTATAAAGTTATTACAATGTTACAGAAATAATGGCTGCTCGAATGTTGTATTTTGAAATGCCATTTTAACATAGTATTCACGGTTTATATTAAATAAATTTTGGTATACATATTAATTAATGTGTGGTATTTAATAATTTTGTAGCTTATTTTTAGACAAAAATAATTTTGAAAATCAGGAGCCCTTAATTAGAAGCTTGACAAAACATGATCTTCGTTTACTTTTCTTGAATGAATTCAAAATTGTGCATAGTGCCTAACAAGTTTTTGTCAATATCAACAGAGCATGGTGAGATGGATCAAACGATGGCAAAAGTGTATAAATCCTCAAAGCTCGTATTTTGACTAGTTTCAAGATTTCTACAGTTAATTTTTCAAAAATAAAACTATGTTTCTGAAATAGGCCATTATATTTGTAACAACTGAATAAAACAGTCAGTCAGTTAAGTGCTCTACGTGATACACGCTTTGGGCGATCATGTCTCGAAAGAGACATGACTAACTGGCATAAGATTATCCCGCAGTAGATTGCCATTGTTTTCTGCGGTAGACTGGTTGCCGGCCAAGGCTATAGAACCCAATCTGTCTTATTTAATTCATAACTGAATGGAAGAAACGGATTTAATACCTTTCCCAAGGTTATTTGTGCGTAAGTGAATACAAAGAATTTAACTGGAATTTGAACTCTGCTCCCTGATTTGTAGTTCCGTGTCGATATCCACTGCACCACAAAAAAAAACAAACAAAAAAACAAAAATAAAAAACAATCAGATTAGAAATAAAAAAAACGAATGACAAAAGAAGAAATATATAAAGAAAGACAAAAAAATGAAGATTAGAAAAAAAGAAGTAAATGACAACGATGAAAAAACAATGTAGAAAGAAACACAATGGAGAAAGAAAGCAAGAGCGAAAAGAGAGATGAAAAACCAACGGTTTTGGTAAAAGAATATAAAAATAGAAAATTAAAACAAAAATAAAACATAAAAAAATTAAAATAAACAAAACGAATTATTATTATTTTTTTTTCTTGGACAGCCACTTTCTTTTAACAACGACAAAAATGCAGAAAAAATTTGCAATGTCTGATTTTTCTGACCACGTATTCCCATCGGAGAAAGTTCACAGTCTGTTTATGTCGATGTCGAGACATCATATCGTGCCGTCTGAACAGATGGTCCCTTATTTGTCTGTCTCGTTCGTTGTTTCTATTAAAGTAATTCTGTAGATTTCCTTCGTTTCAATTCGACACGTCTTTATCAATACCGAACTTGAATAGACGTTTAGAAAACCCCTCACATACGAGACAACTTTTATTTTTCGTACATCTTCCATGTGATATTTCATTAATGTTCACACCTATCAAACTATATATATATATATATATATTAAATTTGTGAACGAGTTATTACGCGACCTATGTTTCTACAATGTGGTTTTTTTCAGGTGATTTGCAATAATTGATTTTACCGTTTAGCGTTTTTTTTTAAGAACGCTCACGTAACTGGCACTTTTGGTCAAAATAAAATATATTTGGGATAAACCAAAGACCCCTTTAAGACCATGTGGTTCAATCACAAGTCTACATTTAAAATAGAAAACTTAAAAAACTGTACAAAATTGGTTAGCAGCGTGTGGAAATTGAAATCAAAATATGGAAAAGACCCAGACATAACGTGGAGCACAGTGAAAACAGCCAAACCTTACAACGGTGGCAAAATATGTAGACTGTGCCAGGAAGAAAAGTTAGCGATTATGCTATTCCCAAACAAAAATTAATTATTGAATGAAAGAACAGAAATTATGATTAAGTGTAACCATACTAAAAAATACCTATTAGGCTCATACCACCATGGATGAAAAAGTTATAATTTCTTGTAATTTTCAAAACTGCGAGGTTAAAAATTTCCCGTCAAGTGAACGTTCAAAATAAACCACAGTTACGTGAGCGTTCTTTAAAAAAATGGTAAAATCAGTTATTGCAAATCGCCTGAAGACACCACATGGTAGAAACCTAGGTCGCGTAATAACTCGTTTACAAATGTGAAATATTCAAAACTTTCACAATATAATTGTATTGAACATTTTCTAATACGAATGTGCACTGGTCTAATTTTATTATAACGAAAAACTAAGTATACTAGCAGTATAGCCCGGCGTTGCCCGGGTTTAATGAAACCTTTAAAACTAATCCATGATTCTGGAGCTCAGACACTTTGGACGTTGGCACGAAAGACTAAAAAACAATAGTTGTTTCGAGTTAAAGCGAAACCGTAGACTAAAAGAAAAATGAATGGATGTAAGTCAAATTTTGATTTCCTGATATCGATATAAAATTTTCTGCACTATTGAAAGAACTCAACCTTGAAACTTCTGAATATCGTTTCTTATGTCCTTGTCTATGAGTGTATCAAATTTTATTAAAATCGGTCCACTCCTTCTATAACCCGATTTTTTCGATTATCGATTTTCGATATTCATCGGGAGTACCTTGACACAAAACCTAGCTAAGAACACTCGCAGACGCTTATAGTACAATTGTGTAAATTTTCATGAAAACTGGTTCAGCCGTTTCGGAGTCTATAGGTAACGGATACACACACACACACACACACACACACACACACACACACACACACACAGAAAGTTCCATTTATAAGATTAGATAGATTTCTATATATATATATATATATATAGTTAAAGAATATAAAAATTGTGCATAGTTTTTAGTGATCTTAACGCTTTCAGCCATTCTCAAAGTATTTTAGTCGGCATATTTATTCTCAATATATTGTACTCAGTTAAGTGTCATACGTGATACATGCTTGGCCAATCATATCACGAAGGGACATGACTGACTGCGCAGAAGATTATACCGCAGTAGATTGCCATTACTTCTTGCGGTAGTTGTCAACTAAGGCGAAAGAACCTAATATGTGCTGCTATTTAACTCATAACTGGAGGAAGAAGAGACGGATTAATACATTTTCCAAAATAAGTTAATAGAAGAAATTCAACTGGAATTTGAACACTGATATCCATTTTCTCTCTCCGGACCGCTATCTCCTGCACCACGAATAGTTTTTATTTTGTGAATATTCTTGTGGAAAAGTGACCGTTTTCAGCAGACACGTGCCATGTGCGTCTCGGTTGATGTAAGATGTAGTACAACACACAGAGGACAAATATACTGAATGCAGTACTCGGAACAATAAAAACTATGGATAATTTTGATGTTCTTTAAATCCACAAAAGAGAAAAAAATTGTTAGAATACTAGCAAAAACCCAATTAAAGATTGATTATATCATCCTTGTCCACATAATTCGGTTGGAGATGCTTAAAAGAAAGCATGCTAGGCACATATATATATATATATATATATTCATTAATTTCAACTGTAAATTCAGAAAACATTTATGGGGAAAATCGATAATATATATATAAAAAAGGGAAGATGTCTGTATGTGTGTCTGTTTATCTCTCTGTATGTCTTTTATACAAATTCACACTTTTTATCCGATTCTTACAAAACTTCACACAACTATTCTTTAGGCTGAGTCTGAGCTTCAGGGCCATGGATTAGTTTTAAAGCTTTCATTATACCCGGGCAACGCCGGGCTATACTGCTAGTATATATATATATATATATATATATATATATATATATAGTGTAATAGTTGTTACAGCACTACACAAAAATTTTCATGTTTCGAAGCCAGCCCTTTATGTTGTTGGCTTCACCCTCAGGTGATTAGTTAGAAATGAGAATTATCTAGTTGAAAAGCCAGTTTGTGTTGGATTTGTTTTTGTCTTTTTGGTGTTAGAGGGTTTGGTCTGTATTTTGAGTTCTGTTGACCTTTTTAAGGTCTTAGGGTTAAGTGTTTGTTTGTGGCTGAGTTCAGAATAGGTTAATCTATTACTCTTGTGAAGGCTGCGGCTGCTGGCGCCTTGCGTGTTTTTATTTGGTTTAGGGGTTGGTAGGTGTTGTTTTGTTTTGAACTTGGTTTCTTCTTAATTTAATTTATGTTTTTTGTATTGGGGTGTGTGCTTTTTTTTTGTTTTTTATTTTTTTGTTTTTTATAAAATATATATTTTTATAAAATATACTTTTCATAAAAATATTTTCTAATATTCTATAATGTTTAAACTATTTTATAATATTATAAAACATAATATTTTACAATGGTTAAGAAATATATTTCTTTTATAAAATCTATCTCTGACAAAACATATTTTATAAATATAAAATATATTTTTTTATTTATTTATCAACCATTCTGCTGCAACTGCATTATTTTTTGTTGGTATTGTATAGGGTTTGTTGTCTTTTTCTGTTTATTTATACGGTTGGTTGGGGTGATTTTTTGTTTACTTAAATTTTAGCAAGAAATATTTGCGATGTTTGCATATTACTGCTAATTCGTCTCTACGGTTGAATATATCGTTGCCGTTAGGATATTGAAGAATGTGTATCTCCCATCTAGGTAGAACACTATCCACATTTATTTTTATTCCACAACCGACAATGGAAAAAACAAATTTCGAAGTCTCACTCAAAAACATTCCCAACCCAAACAAACGGGAACATTTCGTTTAACTAATCCATAAAACAGAGGACTTAATTAGAAGGATGAGGTGGAAAGCCTACTTCTTCTTAAAGAACAGCAAGACACCAAAAGACCTGGAACTCTACGGATTTAAAAGCATAAAAAACGCACCCACAATAGAAAAATTATCTAAATTTGAAAATGACCTTTTCCAAGTAATAAAAAACATAACCTTCAACAAAAGAAAAAATAAATTTCAAATACACCTGGACCAAGTCATCTCAAAAATAAAATCCTCGGATAAACTATTAGTTAAGTCAGACAAAACCGAAAACTTCTACTCAATATCACTAGCCAAATACACAGTCTTAATAAAAAAAAACTTAACAAAAAACTATAAAAAGACGAACAACAACAAATTAGATATAGTCGACAAGATAGATACAACCAGCAAAAAAAAAAAAAAAATCACAGATAAACTAAAAATAAGTGAAAAAGTAAGCAAACTCCACACTAAGGAAGCATACATCACATGAAAAGACCACAAAACAGACTTCCAAATAAATCTACCCACAAGAATAATAAACCCAACAAGACCAGAAATTGGAAAAATCAGCAAAAAGATCCTCGAACGAATTAATGAACAGATAAAACAAAAACACGAATTATTCCAATGGTCAAACACTACTGACGTCATAAATTGGTTCAACAACATCAAAGAAAAAAACAACTGTTCTTTGATCCAATTTGACATAGTGGATTACTACCCGTCAATCACTAAGGACCTCTTTACCTGAGCACTAGAATTTGCCACACACTACACATACCTAACAAAGGAGGAATATAATATCATAATGGCGGCCAAGACATCTGTTCTTATCCACAACCAAGAGCAATGGATAAAAACAACGCTGTAAACAAATTTGACATCACAATGGGTGCGCTGGGTTCTGCAGAGTCCTCTGATCTCATCGGGTTATTTACTCTGTACAATCTCACCGCTCACCAAGACATTAACACACAGGACATAGGGCTATATAGAGACGACGGTCTAATGATAGTAAAACACTCCACACACTTTAAAACAGACAAAGTCAGAAAACTAATACATAGAGAATTCAAAGTTTTAAACCTAAAAGTTATAGTCAACACAAATTTAAAAGTAGCAAACTCCCTCGATATCACACTAGATTTAGTCAACAACAATTACAAACCACACATAAAACCCAACGAATGCCCACTATACATCCACCCAAAGTCAAACCACCCTCCTAGTATTATCAAACATATACCCTCTTCCATAGAACATAGAATCAGCTAAAACTCGTCCAACAAAGAAATATTCAACAAACACAAAGCTCTCTACAACAAGTCATCAAAAAAAAAAAAAAAAGCGGCTACAGAAACAAAGACATCCAATACATAACAAACAACAACCCCAACAAGAAAAGTAGAAACAGAAAAATCATTTGGTACACACCTCCTTACAACCAAATGATCAACACCAAACTAGGACAGAAGTTCTTGAACTTAATTAAAAAACATTTCCCAACAAATAACCCCCTCACTAAAATCTTCAACAAAAATACACTTAAACTTAGCTACAACTGCACCAACAACATAGAAAAAATCATAACTCACCATAACAAATATATATTAAATCAACACGTAAACCAAAATAAAACCGGCAATCAAAACACAACCAAACCCAACAACGATGAAATGTGCAATTGTAGAAACCCTAGCAACTTCCCACTACAAAATAAATGCAAAACAAACTCAATAATCTATCAAGGCAACATAACATCCATCGAAAATCCAACTATAAATAAAGTGTATATCGGATCAACTAAGAATACTTTTAAGCAGCGCTGGTACTTGCACCTAACCTCATTTAAAAACAGCTTATACCGAAACCAAACATCCCTTTCCACATACTTTTGAAACCCAAAGTAAAATGGAAAATCCTAGAAAAAACTAGAACTTGCAACTCACTTAATGAGATCTGTCCTTTATGTCTAAGTGAAAAACTACACATTCTTCAGTACCCTAACAGCAACGATTTATTAAACCGTAGAGACGAATTAGCAGTAATATGCAAACATCGCAAATATTTCTTGCTAAAATTTAAGTAAACAAAAAAACACCCCAACCAGAAACCCCTCCCCCCCACAAAAAAAAACACAAAAAATACACACAACCAATTCTATAAATAAACAGAAAAAGAGAACAAACCCTATACAATACCAACAAAAAATAATGCAGTTGCAGCAGAATAGTATATAAATAAATAAAAAAATATATTTTATATTTATAAAATAT